>SKCR01036883.1:0-121344 GCA_019454045.1 Zanthoxylum bungeanum | reverse complement strand
TTTGAAAAATAATAGAGAAAAAGGTCGAACCTGAACCACAAGAGGAGGTATTTGAAGTATGTGTTGAGCTCCAGGAATTTCATAAACAAGCTTTCCAAGAATGAGAGGATCAGGCCTTGTTAAGTCTCCAATATCTTCTATACCAAAACTTGCTTCAGCTTCAACAAAAACAGCACCCTCTCCGGAGCAATTCACAATCAGCTTCCCTTCCGAACTAATCGTCAGCCGGCCGGCAAGCGGATAGCACTGAACAAGAAGTTTTGAAAGAGCATTCTTGATCACTGCCACAGCATCCTCGTTTCCTTTTGAATCAGACTTGAAGCAGTAACAAGTTCGGACAATTACAGCAATGTTTTGGTCAAGATTGTTGAGGAAGTAAAGGCCTTTGGGTGTTTCCTCACAAGGCAAAACCAGAACTGGTTCTCCTTGCTTTACAACCAATTCAATTCCACTACTGTTGCTTGCAATTGCCATTATAAAACACTCCTTAAAAGCCAAAACCTGACAGCAATTCTGAAGAATTACATGTTGTGGAGAAAAATAAGCAGGAAACAAATATAATGTGACTTGGATTTAGTGTTAAGCTGGCATTTATGTTTAGTTTTTTCATAATTGTGATCGATAGTTATTAAATTTAATTTTATGTGTAATATGATTTTAATCGTTTGTTTTTATTAATGCAACTTCACAAAAAGAATATAAAATATTTAGTACAGTTCAACTCAATACTTGACCCAAAATTTATAATTATGAGTCCCAACCATCAAATTAAAATAAATAATTTTTTTCTTATTAGGAGGATCGGTTATATTGATCTTTTAAACTCAGTAAAATCTCTCTCTTTTTTATAGTCTAGTAAATAATTCTATATATTCAATGATATTTAATATTCTATAAAAATATTTAGGTATTTCTATAACTATAAAAGCAATATGAAATACAAATTCAAGCAATTCAATTGATGATTCTTAGCCTTTATTTGATGTTACGATTAAAAAAATATGTTGAACAAGCGGTGATTTATAAATCATGTCATGTAATGTTGATTTAAGCTAAAAAAAAATAATTACGGTATGATTTTCTAATATTTTGATAATGGGGAAAAACTAAAAATTTAATTTCTGTAAAATTCTATCTTTGAAAGAAATCGTAATTTTTAATCATTAACTAAACACTTGACGATTTTATTTTGATCAAAATATAATTTTATCACCTTATTATAGGTCAAACCACAAAATCAAACCGTGTTTAGTCAGAAATGACATTAATATTACAAAAGTAGAATAATATAACCCAACAAATTTTATGTAGCACAGCACTCTCTAACATTAATCATTCTGCAGGACAAAAAGTATTGCTTAATTCCAAAAAAAAAAAAAAATGCTCAATACATTTCTGTAGAAAAATAAAAACATTACCTGAAATCCAACAAGAAAGAAAGGGTAGCAATAAAGCCGAAAGCCTGAAATGTGTGTACTTAAAAAATAGAAATGAACTTATTATATAGGGAAAGACTCAGAAATTTTCTTTTGGTAAAGAAAATGTCCCAACATGATAGAGACAGACAGGAGCTGATTCATACGTTAAGAGTTGTTTTCATGAAGCCTCAGGCTGCCTCTGTCAGCTGAAAAATTTTACTATACAACATCGCTCATACAATAATTTAATAATATCTCCCTTCACGTGCTAAATAAATATTAATTTTGTTCAACTCTACTCATATATATTATATAATCATTAATTTATGGTATCATGTCATTCATGTTAATCATTGTACCGAAAGGTGCAAATGATTAAGAAAAAATATATTAAATTTATGGGTGGGTCTCACATGTATAAAATAAAATAATAAAAAATTAAAACTCATTATTTGCACAATAAATCTCATGCCTATAAATAGAGACTTCATTCCATTCTCAACCAAAACATTTGTATTCTAAAATAGAGAAATATTGTTTCTTCTTAAGAGTTTGCAAGAGAGTTGTAATTCTCATATTCTAAGTGAGTGTGAGATTGTTCACTCCTTATGTTTAGAGAGAGGTTGTAAAATTTTTTCCACTATAGTGAAATCCTTCTACTTTTGCATGTGGATGTTTCCCTCACATTGAGGGTTTTACCACGTTAAATCTATGTCTCATTATTTTATTTTATTATTAATATTTATGATAGGTTAAGCCTCCTAATTATTATTATACTGTTATATGGTAGGCAAAATCTTCTGAACTAATAACATCATCAGCAGGGATGTGATATTTACAGAAGATCAACTGTAGAAAGAAGGAAATGACAGCACTTCAAAAGAAAGTACATAAACTACAACAATACTGGTGGAAAATAATCCAGAACGAGAAAATTCAAATTCTTATGAAGCAACACCAGAGCACGAGGTACCAGAACCAATTGAGTTTGAAGCTTTTGAAGTCCGTCAATCAACTCGAGAGAGAGAAGACCTCCAGGTCGGCACTCAGAGTATGTTACGGAGAGTAACATTGCATATTGTCTTCTAACATAGGATGTATAGCCATCAATTTTCCATGAAGCTACAAATGACGTAATTGCATCTTTGTGGATGACAACAATACAAGAAGAATTAAAAGTTTTACACATAAATAATACATGGGATCTAGTACCATTACCACGTGGAAGAAAAGCCATTGGTAACAAATGGGTCTACAAGAACAAGCGAGATAACAATGATCAAGTGGAGTGGTATCATGCACGATTGGTGGTGAAATGATATGCCTAGAAAGAATGGATTGATTTCAACGATATATTTTCTCCAGTTGTTCGACTTACAATAGTCAGAGTAGTTATGGCTATGTGTGCTACTTTTGCCTTATATCTGGAACAGTTGGATGTAAAAACTGCATTTCTTCATGGAGAACTTGAAGAAGAAATTTATATGCTCCAACCAGAAGGTTTTGCTGAAATAGGCAAACAGAACTTGGTCTGCAGGTTGAATAAATCTCTATATGATCTCGAACAGGCGCCGAGATGTTGGTATAAGAGATTTGATTCCTTCATTATTTGTCTTGGGTACAACAGACTCAGTTCAGACCATTGTACATATTACAAGAGGTTTGGAAATAATGACTTTATTATTGTGTTGTTGTATGTAGACGACATGTTAGTTGCAGGCCCTAACAAAGATCGAGTCCAAGAATTAAAGACACAGTTAGCTAGGGAGTTTGACATGAAGGATGTGGGACCAACAAACAAGATTCCAGGGATGCAAATATACCGAGACAAGAATACTATGAAAATTTGGCTTTCTCATAAAAATTATTTTAAGAAAATCTTACAGCGGTTCGACATGGAAGATTGTAAGCCAATTTCTACCTCACTTCATGTTAGTTATCATCTTTTATGTGTCCTAGTAATGAAGCTGGGAGGAATGAGATGTCTCGAGTACTATATGCATCGGCAATAGGAAGCTTAATGTACGCCATGATTTATACATGACCATACATTGCACAAGCAGTGAGAGCGGTTAGTCGTTTTATGACGAATCCTGGTAGAGAGTATTGGAATACTGTTAAAAGGATCCTTAGATAATCAAAGGAACCTCAGATGCTGCATTATGTTATGGAGGATCAGAATTAGTTGTCAATGGCTACGTGGATTCATATTTTGCAGGAGATCTTGATAAAAGAAAATCAACTACAAGTTATGTGTTTGTACTTGCAGGAGGAGCAGTGAGCTGGGTATCCATGTTACAGAGTGTTGTAGCTTTGTCTATAACAGAAGTTGAATACGTAATGACCAAACCTATCAATACAAACAAGTTTGTATGGCGTAGATCCTCTTATGGTTTAACAGAAACGTAAGCAGCTTGAAGACGGCAAGTAGAATGGATGGTGTGGAAATTGATTGGTTCTCAATCAAGTTTCCAAGTGGGAGAATTGTTAATCATTGCACCGAAAGGTGCAAATGATTACGAAAATATATATTAAATTTGTGGGTGGGTCCCATATGCATAAAAGAAAATAATAAAAAATTAAAATTCACTATTTACACAGTGAATCTCATGCCTATAAATAGAGGTTTCATTTCATTATTTTATTCATTCCATTCTCAACTAAATCCTTTTTATTTTAAGAGAGAAAAATATTATTTCTTCTTAAGAGTTTGTGAAAGAGTTGTAATTCTCCTATTTTAAGAGAGTGTGAGATTGTTCATTTCTTGTGTTTAGAGAGATGTTGTAAAAATTTTCCCACTATAGTGAAATCCTTCTATTTTTGCCCGTGGATGTTTCCCCTCACATTGAGGGTTTTATCACGTTAAATATATATCGCATTGTTTTATTTTATTGTTAATAATTATGGTAGGTTAAGTCTCCTAATTATTATTGTACTGTTATATGGTAGGCAAAGCCTCCTGAACTAATAATTATTCTTAATTTCATTTTACTTGTGTGCCAGCTTCAGCCCATGATCCCCTAACAATCCGCACAATAATTTAATTATATATTTATTAAGCGTGAAACAGTTAAAACAACTAAATAAATTATAGTTTTATTCAACACCACTCATATATGTTGTATAATTATTGATTGGTGATACCACGTCACTCATACGAAAATAGTACCAAAGAAAAAGAAATCAAGTTTTCCTTTTTGAGTCTTGATTTGGAGATTTTGCTAAGATCATATGGTTACCAAAACATCACCAGCCAATCAGTGAGAGAAAATGCAGATTCTGGGTTTGGATGGTTGGATTTGCGTCCAAATTTGGGTTACTTCATCCACTTTTATTTCTTCTTTTAAAAAACTTCACTAAATTATCTTTGGTTTGCCATGTGATGTTGCATTTGCTTCAGCAGCATGGCCCATGAATTGAAGAACAATTTTACAATATTAAAATCCTTGCGTATGTAAAAGATTACGAAATCTGATTGATCCAATGGTTTAGATTTGTTTAACAATTTCTTACGAAATGAAACTCTAATCTACCGGATATTATCTGATAGTATTAAATTTTATTTAATACCCTAATGGTTGAAACTTTATCATCAAACTTGAAGTAATAGAGGGTTTATCAAATTAATGAACATCCTCAATCCTAATCAGAAGACACCATCTTAGCCTAAATAAAAGCAATACAATACAGAACCTTCACTATCAAGTATCTACACTTAGCATATTGGTAACTCATGTCCCTTAACATGAGTTCGAGCCCCCGCAATAATTTTTGGGGATCAATTATTTTCCTCTATCTCATCTGATATAGATTAAATATAGGATTCTCCCAAATATTTGTGAAAATAGATTTTTGAACTTTGTTTCGATAGACATCTGAAATGCGCTAAATGTATGTATTTAAAGTCTACTTAAAGTTACCGGCTCAATTATTTTCATTTTATCCCATCAAATATGGATTAGAGATAGATTTCTCTCATATATCTATGAGTAGATTTCCAAATTCTATTTCAATAGACATATGAGATGCACTACAAATATATTTATTTAAACTCACAATAAACTTTAGATTATAATATTTATAGACCGTAATATATTAAAAAATATACATATATCCACATAACGCACCAATGAAGAAGCCTTTTTTTTAACCTTTGCTATTAAATTTTCGATTAATCGACGATTAATCATAAAATACTATTTGAGCTATTTGACCTCACCGATTTTGGCTGATTTAAATGGATACCAATATACGAGCGACTTTGACTGATTAATCGTCCAATTTCTGACTTGCGATTTCCCAAAAATCATTTGATTTGATTTTTTAATTTTTAATATCTTTTTAAAATTTTAATTGATAATTTAATATAAAAAAAATAGGACTAAATAAAAACAATTAAAAATAAAAATACACTACAACTTAAATTAATTATTAATAAGATAATAAAATTCTTAATTTATTTAGCAGTTTTTAATTATTAATGAAGGATTTTTAGTGAATTTTGGAAAACTTTAAGAGTTTTTAAAAAATTATTTATTTTCAACCATACAAAATATCAACTTTCCTCTTTTTGATTAATTTCTTATTAATCCCCAATTATTTCCGATTAATCGCAAATCATTCCTTATCGATTTCCTATTAAACTACCCAGATCTGCTCATGCAAAAGCTTAGGCAAAAATTCAAATGCTCTAGCCCACACCACCAGTAACCAAACTAATTCCTTGCACACTGAATAAAGCCACAGGATCGAAATAACTGGAGATTATAAAGACTTCACCAACTCAACTCAAAGGATGCATAAACCATGATCATTAAAACTGGTAGCAGAACTAATTGTCACTTCGGACAGCAATATCACCATCAATTTGCATCATTATGGGTACATATTTTCGAATAAATGCTGCAAAATTTTCATATCCATAATTCATTCGATGCAACCAGCAGCATTTTAAAAGAAAATCATTCCTGCTAAATTCTAATACAAATTACAGAGTTGCAGTTCAACTAAAATGAAGAAAACCATTCACTACAAATGTAAAAGTCAACTAGCCATCAAATACAATTGAAAGAAAGTTTAATGAAAAGAAAAGCCGCTACAGGTAAACATCCTAACAAAGGCCAGGTCAGAAGTAAATTAAGAGTACCTAATGTGTATGGTACAAACAAATGGTATTGAATGTTTAATCTGGAAATGACCATGAGATCCAGACAGCAACACCAGTTTATCATTCACAACAATTGAAAACCTCTTATGGGGGATATCCGGTGAGCACACAACGTACCTCACATGAACTCGTCTTTGTAGTTTCCCGACACAATGGATTAAGCATCATCACCCCCGTCATCTTTATCAGCATCACCATCCTCAGCATTGTCCTTGTCTTCCTCCCCTTCATCTTCTTCATCAGTCATGTTATTTATGACATCGGTAATAATGTCCTTCACCTCTGCTTTTCTACCCATTAGATCCAAGTCAAAGTGAGTACCTGGTACAACCACATTCATACAATTAGCTCAGTCAAAGCTGAAAATTTATCATGAGATAAAATAAACACATAAAAACAATACCAAGCTGACGGAGAATATCAGATAATGTTGCCTGCATCAGAGATATAGAAATTTTTAGAAGATTGTGATTCCTGAATTTTAATCCATAAACCCAGCAGCAACAGTACACAGGAACTACTTACAGTGTTAAAGTCAACTTCCTTTAGAATATCTACAACTACTGCATGCATCTCTTCTCTGGTGGGCTCTGCTTTAGCCTTCTTGCTAGGTTTTCCTTTAGCTATCATACCAGCATGAGATTGAAACAGGTCAGTGACCGACTTTCAGTATCAGAAGTTTTTAGAGAACAATTTATAGCCTTTCTTGACACCAATTTAATTAGAAAATGGAAGTCAGTCTCAAGCAACATCCATTCACTTCCCATTTGTTCAATGATTTAATAACATAACTAGTTGCAAGTCCAAGGGAGATATTGTACTTTATAATGACTACTTATAGATCTAGATGTTTTCCTTAACAATTGGAAGTTTTTTAGCACCAAAGCATAATTCTCACTTAAGTAATCGCCATCTATATTATTTTAAAAAATTATCTATTTATAATTATCAACATGACAGAGCATAATCAAAACTGCAAGAGACGTTTCCAGATAACTGAAATTCAAAACCAACCCCCAAATTTCAGTGTCAAGATTAACAGAGAATAAACAAAGCAATGTACCTTGCTCCTTGGCAGAAGCCTTTGCTGGCAACTTGCTCGACTGCTTCTTGCCAGTACTCTTTTCCTTGATGGAAACACTTGTCTCCATTGCACTTTCCTTTCCCACCTTTTGTTTTTTAGATGTGGATCCCTTTGCTTTAGAGAGTGAACCAGATCCATCAGCATCAGTTGCACCTTTCTTGGATGTTGAACTAGAAGATTTTTTGGAGGATTTTGCAGGACTTTTCTCAGATTTTGCTGAAGTGCCCTTTTTTGCAGGCACAGGTTTGTCTTTGCTTTTTCGCCCTGAACCTTCCTTAACAGTGTTATTGGATGAACTATTTTTACTCTGCTTCTTTCTCGTTGGCTCATCTTCCTCGTCCTCTGATTTATTCTCCTCCGGATCATTCTCTTCCTTAGGAGCTGTATCATTATCATTTTCTTTATCGGAATAATCTTTAGTGTCTGGTGACTGCACTTTGTCGTCGTCGTTGTCATCTTCATCTTCTTCCTCAGCTCTAGATAACTGCTTCCGTTTTTCCCCAAGCTGTGGTGTTTGCTTTAGTTTCTACGGAGAAATAAAAACGAAGATGAACCACAAAATTCAGTTTAACCAATAACGAAGATGAACCACAAACTTTTTCCAGCTAGACTAATAACAAAGAAAAGAAACCTTGGCTTGCAAATCAGATGTTTCACCATGACTTGCATTTTTGCTTGGAGTGCCCTTACGCTTTTTGCCTTTCTGAAATGAAGTTGAACCACAAAATTCAGTTACACCAATGTCAAACTTGGACACTAACATCACCTTGAGGCTCTAGATATGCAAAAACATGCAAATATTAGAAAACCTGTTCCTTCTCAGCAAGCAAAATGTCAGTCGTTGCATGTGGGCATTCCAGGAATTCCAATAACTTCACAGAGAGCTCTTCCTAAAAACACGAACCAGCCCAATTAGAACTATAAATGACAAGAAGGTACATTAAAGGAGGAATGAACTGGTTATTATCTTACCTTTTTCACACCAGCCTTATGTACTGGAATATTCAGCACCTCACAGAAATCCGCCAGTTTTTCTTTAACACATTTGTCAAGCTTCTCCTTAACTTTTGCCCTCTGTTTTTCCTGCAGAGAGGACAGAGTTGCATTCAAAGGGTTTCCACTTTCCATTCACACAACAACCATTTAAGCATGATTCCACGTTACATTATTGTAGCCCATATGAAATCCTTTCTTTTTTGTGAAAAGCAATTTTAGTGCAATCACAACCATCGACCATTGAAGCAAACATACATTACACTAGAAAATCAAGCAAAATTTGTTTATATCATTGTTCTAAAAAAAGGGACTAGGCACCCCCTAGGCGCTAGGCGATGCTTGGCCGTTCCAATTATGCATAAAACGCGGTGTCAGGCAATTAGGCGGGTCTAGTGGGCCTAGACGGTTCTAAGCGAGTATGTATGTTTTTCTCCAAATTTATTTTTTTCCAATTTTTTAAAAAATAAAACCTAGCGTCCCCTAGCCTATCTTTCTAGGCGGCATCCAGAAGGCCTAGGCACTCCCCCACCGTACGCTTACCACCAAACATTTTTTAGAACATTGGCTTATATAGAAAGGTAAAACGTCAATAAATAAAGTCTTACCTCGTTATCAGGCCACACATAACCTGAAAACTGGCCTATGTTTTTCTTTAATGTTTGTGCCTGCAAAACAAGAACCACACGTACATGTTAGAAAATAACATATGTTATTTGCAAATCACAACCATATAATTTGATTGTGACAAATAAGTATACAGTATAGAGAAAAAGTGAAGCAAATCAAAGTAAGAACGAAGCCAAAACTCAGTCACCTTGGCTTTCTTTCCAAAAAGTATTGTGTGAAGCACTTGCAGATTGTCATCTGGTTTTCTCCTGGACAACTTGAAAGCCACTGAAACAGTTTTACAACATCAGACAAAAAACAGGCCAGTTTGCTGTAATAACAAAGTTTAATCAAAGTTAAAACATGATTCAGAAAATCATCTACTAGGAAAAAGAAACTGAAAACATATTTCACTTCTGTAAACCATAAACTCTAATGCATATGAACAATTAAAAGGTAAATGAAGACACTATAACATCCATATTCATTATTGTATCAACAAAACCAATATCTAAGATAACTGAATACACCAAAAACACAGATAATGTCCATCAGCTATTACCATCTTTGATCACATGGCTGCCATTACAAAAATGAAATCTGCTTGCAAATGCAATTTACAATGATTCATTTGAAAGGTGAAAGGGGCATAGTCAATAAGAGATTTGGTATGGGATGGAAAATCCCAAAAATGGAGCATCTTTGATTTTTCAGCTCATGCTACATTCTAACACATTTTACCATTTGATATTCAAACAATAGCTATATCCAGTGCATGCTCTGTTTCAGCTGTTATATAAGACAATGAACATAACGGAAACGACAATTACACTTGGCTAATAATATTTTTTACTACCATCCAATCAAAGTATGCCAACTCAACTACATTACATCCAGCAATTATGCTATTGCTGAGGAAATGAGAAACAAGAGAGCAGAAAAGGCGTCCTCAAGTTAAGTATTGTTAAGCATCAAATGTTATCCATAAACACAAGCCTCTAACATTCACTCGCATTAAACAGCATCCTCCACTTGAGTTTTTAATTCAAAGGGAATATCCAAATCAAACTGACCAAGTTTTAATTGTCAGTTCTACCAACTCCAATCACTCTTTTTCTATGACCCCATCATGTATTAAAAGAAAATTTAAAACTACATAGTTGTACTAATCATCACTCATGCCAACATAACCAACTGCTTCACAACACTTCAAATCTTAAATTAATTCATCAAAATACAGCAAAATCTGACATTAAACATAATGAGTATTTCAAACTTTCAACCATACCATTAGGTATATCCTTAAGCTGCGTTCCACGACCCTGCAAAATCCACAAAACAAAACAAAATTAAAACAATAAAACCCTAGCACATAAAATTAAAGGCAAAATTAATCATTTTAAAAAAAAAAATCAAAATTTTGAGCTTCATACCTTCTCAATAGACAATGGCTTGGTCGCCGACCTTCCAGGAGAAGGCGCAGAGTACCTCTTCACGAGTTTCCTCTCCCTTGCCGGCCTATCACTGCTCGGTGTCACTGGCTCTTTCTTTGACTCATCGGATTCCTCACTCGCCTTTCGCGACCTCTTTGCTTTCTTTACTTCTTCCTCTTTCAACTCCTCCTCCTCATCCTCTTCTGTCACGTCACCTTCACTGGAAACGTCTTTCTTCCCGGAAGTTTCATCTTTAGTTTCTTCCTCTGCCGTTTCCTTCTTCTCGTCCTCTTTCTTCTCTTCTTCTTTTGTTTTTACTTGCTCTTCAACTTTAGTCTCCTGCACTTTGTTTTCTTCAACTTCGCCAGCGGCCTCCTCTTCTTGTTTCGTCTCTTCTAGGGTTTCTGACGCCATTGACAATTCGAATCAAGTTTTTTTAAAAAAAAAGTCTAGGGTTTTAACAAAAATTTGTAACAAGATCTGTGAGAGAGTGAGAGTACAAAGATTGAGAAATGAGTGAGTTATTATTAGGGCGGGGGTTCAAAACTTTTTTATGCGAAAATTGAGAGCGGGCTTTTATTTCATAGCGGCAAGGCCAAAAAGTCTCATCAAATTTTGTGGAGCCAAAGCATATTATTATTATTATTATATAATTTTTTAAATAGAATTTCTTTGAAGATTAGTTTTTTTTTATTAATAGAGTTTTTAGAAATATAATTTATAATATAAAATTTTAGGTACTTGGTAAATTATTTTACTGGACAAATTTTTTAAAATTGTGATATGAAAGAAATGAAATAATATTTTTAAATTAAATTAAGGTATTATAAATAATTTAATTCTTTAAAAAATCTTTCTAATTGTTGTTCATAAAAACATAAATTTTGAACTTTTGCTGGTCGAAGGTGCGCTTATGCGACCCCCTTACTACGAGGCCATTTATTTGTGGATCTCAACGGATGCTCTCAATGTCGCTCTTTGAACGGCCCCGTACGTTTTTTGTCATCGTATGGAGCCTCATCCACTAACGTGGGAGTTTTTGGGCATGTGTCGACTCTCACCGTGGCTCCTCGCAGTGTTAGGTGAGGCTAAGAACATTATAAGGACTTTCAGGCCTTTGGTTCGAGTCTCATGAAGGGCCTATATGTCACTCAATAATCCTAACGCACCAACGAGCCACAGTGAAAGTCATCACAATCTAATTAACCCTCACTCACATTGATGAGACTCCCTACGGGGACACAACCATACAGGACTGTCTATACAGCAACCCCGAGCAACTCCACCAAGATTCCAAAACATACAAATGGCCTCGTAGGAAGGGGATTGCATAAGCGCACCTTCACTAGTAGAGGTAAAATATATTTTATTTTTAATTCTCAAAGCTCTATCTAAAATACAATCAAACACCTCTAAACAATTTAGAAATAACTTTTAACATTAAAAAATTCATTTTACCTCTGCTATAAGTCATACCAAATAAACATTTATTCTTCTCCAATAATCGAAAATATTTAAAGTTTAATTATAAATTAATTAAGAAGAGTCAAGTTGACATTTTGCATGATTAATATAAAAATAAAAAATAAAACACATTTCTCAATATCCTATAGAAATCATTAAAAGTCAGTTATTTATCATGAAAAATATTGAATAATCATAAAGTTGAAATAGATGACTAGTATCTCTAAAAAAATATAAAGAAAATAATAAGAAGATGAATGTTTTTGCAAATTAGTCAAAAATCGAAAATTGATGATTAGACGGGCAAAAAATAGTTATTTGGTGAAAACCTATAAATATATATATATATATATATACATATATATATTAATATGTTTGTAGCATTTTTATTTGTTTGTAGCATTTAAATTGTTAATTTATCGATGAAACTTGTGATTTATTTGTGAATTGTATTTGCATATAGTGTGAATATATTTTGTATTTGTATGTTTTTAATTTTTTTTAATTTTTTTTTTAAAAAAAGGGGCCAGAAAAAGCTCGAGTCCGGCCCGAGTCGGGTCGAGCTTTTCCCGGACCCGGGCTTTTTTTTCTTTGCCGGGCTCGGGCCCGGCCCATTGCCACCCTTATATAAAGGGCAGGCAAAGTTTAAATTTATTTTCCCCCTTATCTCTCATAAGATTTGAACTTGAATGGCAAGCAAAATATAAGTACTTGAAAACTGTAACACCCCGGTTATCATGATGTGTCCATCACGGTCATTTTTCTCATGCACTATATGTTAATGTGCATATAATATATTAATGGATTTGAAGTCCTTTATTAATTACCGAGAGTTCGAAATTTCAATACCCTTTTTAATTTATCCGCTTTCATGAACAACCATTAATATTTTGGCCATATCTTTGGTTACATATATCATATTTCAATGATTCTAACGTCGTTGGAAATCTTAGACATAGGATTACAACTTTAATGTTAATCATTTTCCCTAAAATGGATCACAACTAAGTCAGATTTAGATCTTAATTTCGTGCTACAATATTGTCACAAGAATGATTTAGAAATAAGACATGTGGGCTTTATAACTAAAATTATTTTAACAACAAAAATCAAAACAAATGGTGGCTAATATATTTTTTTCCCATTATTCTTCTCCCTCATTTTATCTCACGAAAGATAGCCCATCTCCTTCATTTTTTTGTTGCTCCTCACGTATGCCATGGCAAAATTAAAGAAATTGGAAATTTATTTGCAATTCCTAGTGTCAATCAAAGCAAGTAAGTCTCTTAATCTAATTTTTGTAGTTAATCAAATAATTTAAGTATGTTTTCTAAGATTTATCATTTGAATTCATGAAACCCAAATATGATTCATGTCCAAGTTACATGAGGATGATCATTTTAGTACTAATCATGTTAAGGATGATGATAATTATCATTATTTTGGTACATGGGTAAGTTAGGTTATGAACCTAATCCTTGAATTATGGATTATGGATTTGAATAGTTGTGTTTTGATTAAAAGAATTTGGTAGTGATGATGGAGATGTAGATGATGGATTTCAAGCATTAAAATACTTGGAATAGTGGCTTGGTGTTGGGTGTGATTTTGGCAGCCAATAGACCAATTTTGGCTTGTGTTTTGCGCATGGTAACATGTAACTATTTTGATGGAATACATGGTAAAGTATTAATCAAGTGGATTAATTAGGACAATGAGTTTGTGAGAATAGAAAGTGAATTCGGTTCTAGCGTAACATGGACAAATTCTGACATTTTACTTATAGCTTGAGTTTAAGGTGTCTGTCTGATGAACCGTAATATTTTGAGTAAAGTCTGAATAAGTGGATTAAATAGGACAATGAGTTAGTGGGAATAGAAAGTGAATTCGGTTCTAGTGCAATTTCTACAAACTCTGATATTTTACTTATAACTTTAGTTCTAGGTGTTCGTTTGATAAATCGTAAAATTTTAAGGAAACTAGACACAATAGGGACAAATATATCTAAAAACAGAATTTTTGGATCAAAAACAAAATGTGACTGCCCTGCAGTTTACTGCATTCTATTTTTTTCCGGAACAACCTTAAATATCAATTGATAACTTAAATTTCGTAAATTCTTCTCTATTTTTTGCATCAGAATATTTAAATAAATCTACAGCACTCGTACCTCTACTAGATGATGTGTACCTGGCCATTTGAGTTTGCGTCGTATCAATTTCAAGTTCAACCGCATGATGTATTTCCAGGTGTTTGATCATATTACCGTATCCACCAGAAAATTTGTAAGAAACCCCACAATGGTTGCAAACTGCTCTTGAACTTTCATCGTCTTGGCGGTCTAAATGAAATGAATTTTGAAAACATCCGAGGAACGAGCCTTAACTTATCTTCTCCGTGATTGTCAACTGACACTAGGGCCGCTCTCTTGAGTTGGCATATTTGACATTATGTTCTCATATGAGCTTGCCATTTTTTGTTTAAGAAATAAGTAAGAATAATAAGAAAATTGACTAATTGAGAATGATAATAACTAATTGAGAATGAGAATAAGAGAATTGTATGAATTTAGAGAGTTGAGAAATTTGTGTGTTGAAATAATGAAAAATGACTCATATTTATAGAGTTCTAGAAAAAAAATTTATACAAAAAATGCCCCTAAATATAATCGTTTTATTACCGTTATTAGGGATATTGTAGGCATTGCATTTTTGCATGTGAAACCCGATGAGGAGTCTTATTTGGAGACAACTACCTTTTAAGTTACGAAAGCCGCGGGAAACGGATATCGGAAGGGGAAATTCAGAATAAACAAGCTCATTGTCTTCGTTAGTGCTGCGTTCGCTACTTCGTTCGAACGGAAAACAGATTGCAGGTGTTCGTGTCGCGTTCGAGGAAGCGTTCGAACGGTGTCGGTAATTCTGGTTTTGCTGCTAGCCTCACGCCCAGCCCATTTAGCTCCCCAAAGCCCATAAAACACATCTCAAATTAAATAAATAAATATTAATTTAAATATTAAACATTAAATAAAATATTTAAACCATTTACCAATTAAATAAAATATTTACCTAACTTAAACTAAAATCATGCCTAATTTAAATATATACTAAAACTAAAAAGAAGATATGCCTAATTAAAATCAATCCTAACCAATTAAAGCCAATCATATATTTGACTTCCTAATCTAATAAGATAATTACCAATCTAAAATATTTATTCCTAAACCAACACAAATTAAATATTACAAATTCCTAATCTAGCCAAGACATGTCCCCCAATCAAATCCATTGCTTTCCTTACCTAGCACTAAATCATATCCTAATTGAATGCACCAAATCCCTTCCTTGTGAGACAAGGTGAAGCCCTAGCCCCTCTCTATATAAACAACACCAAACCTAGCCACCCCTCCTCTCGAAATCTCTCTAGACTCTCGAATGCACACCTAAGACAAAGAAAGACACATTTGACATATACACAAAAAAGAGAATAAAAGAGCCCCAACCATCTCCTCCATAGCCGAATCCACCACAAGTAACCACCCTCACATCACCGAAACTACAAACACCAATACAGCCCCTAACCACCACTGAAAACCACCTCCGTAAACCCCCCACACATCACCGAAACCAGCCCTATACAGCAGCCCTCCACCACCGAAAATTACAACAAAAACCACACTGTTTTACACGCCCAAACAGCAGCCCAAATCCTTAAAAAACAGTAACATAAAAACTGCATAGATAATCTTAAAAATAATCACATACAATTACACTAAGAGCCTACACAAACTTGGAATAGTTCATTGAAAACGTTTAAACAGGTGGCCCGTGCAGTGAGCAGCAAGACAGAGGCCGAATAGGAGCAGAACGGAGTTCGAGCCGCAAGCACAACAACAAAGCAGTGAGCTAGGATGTTGAACCAGTGAACCAGAAAAGTTGCGGAGCTTTACCCCCCTTCCGATTTTCGTGAAACGCGAGTCCGAGAGACAGTTTAAAAGGTTAGACCTGAGGGTATCTTTCACACTTATTCTCATTTTATTTTCTGGTCATTTATTTTGATTATATTTTTTGTATTTGTGGCATTCGTTGTGTGTATGATGTATGTTGTGGGTATTGGATGAATGGAAGAGTGTCGTCTCTTGTGGTATATAGGATGGAAACCCAGACGTAAATTCCGTAGCCGAATCCGAATGGACGGTAGTGCGGTCTGTACTTGGGACACAACTCCACGTACCACTTGAGTAAACGGCACCTTCTCTTGTTTGGTGTTGCTTTTGTTTATTTATTTATCATCACCTAAATTCTACATGTTGCTTATTTATGCATGACTCAATCGAGCGCATGGGCTTAGTAAGTGGAATGAAAGATCCCCTATGGGGAGGGGTTAAAGCCCTTTACCACGATGCTTTGCCGCGCCGGTTGACGTGTGTTCGGTTGGATGCAAGACACGTTCAATCGGAAATACTTAGAATAATATGATTGTCTTTATGTTTGTATGCATGATGTGATGTGACGCGCATGGGCTTAGTATGTTGGTCTAAAGGTCCTCTCTTTGAGAGATCAAGAGCCCCAAAAGGCCACCTTTACGGCAGTACTTCGCCGCGCCCCTTTATTTTGTTGTTTATGTATTGCGTCCCATTTCATGCATCAGGTCTGTTCCCGTTCGAACGCGTTTACGAATGCAACTCGAACGCGCATGCATTTTTGCCTTATCATGCATCAGGTCTCATTTCCGTTCGAACGCGTTATCAAACGCCATACGAACGCGAGCATTCTGTTTCATTTCCGTTCGAACGCATTTACGAACGCTACTCGAACGTGAGCATTCTGTTTCATTTCCGTTCGAACGCGTTTACGAACGCTACACGAACGTGCACACACTGAACTGAGTCTGTCTTATCATATTCATGCATAATTGCCTCTTGGTTGATCTTTCTTGTGCTATATAACCAACCGTATTATTTGTATTCCTGCATTTATCCATTCTATGTGTTATTGGGATTGTATTCAAGCATGATTAGGCTGTTAGCATGTTATTTGGTTAATAGGTTCATGAGATAGTACTCAAGCATGATTATGTTATTCTTAGTTTTCCGTATCATAGGATTGAAATATGTTTATGAGATTGCCATGTGATGTTGCATGTTGTGATGAACTTGTTGATGTATGCATATGAATTTAGAAGCATGATATTTTTGGAAATAAATGTTATTCAAGCCTGGTTAAATTATTACATAAATCCTTTTATTACAAGTGACATAAGTAAGAGACCGTTCCGAACCCAACGGTTTGAGGTCTTCCCTTGCGAGGGGTGAGTGCGGCCTTAAATCTCATTTTCCCGGTTCACACCGGGTGGCGACTCCATTACTCTCCGGTTTAGTCCCCTGTGGCTACTCCGTACTCCCAACTAGGCCCGCGAGCCTAGGAACAGCATGTGTCGCCCCAGATTTCCTGTGTTCCCACAGATATATTAGGAATTAACTATTTCATTTTTTATGGCCGTTAAGGCCTTTTTTTGTATTAAAAGGCAGTGAGCAATGGCTCTTTGCCCTTTCCTCAACGGCTAGTAGCTGTTGGGGAAGGTAGGGTTCCGATTGGAACCGCTGGAATCGTAAGGTTCCAGCGGTTCCGATCAGTTCGCGTTGGGGTGGAACCCCAACCGAACCGATCATTCACGATTCCGATTTCGGAACCGGAACCGTCCGGTTCCAACCGGTTCGGTTCATGTTCCGAATCAGAACCGTGGCCGGATCTAACATATGCTACTCGACTCGAGGAGATTCCTATTGACGGTGGTGTGTACTTCAAACTATTAGGAATCATCCGTGAGTCATTCAATATTCGGTCCAATCAATACCCACACGTCTATACGAGTTTCCAAAACTCATGGTACATCGGGTTAAACCATTGGAACTCCAATTCCAATATACGACATGTGCTAGTCTTATAGGTTATAGGATTTTGACCGTATTCCAAAACCAACGACTAGAAATATATATACTTTAAGAATAATTTACAATAGTAATACTTATCCTAATATCAGACCACCTAGTATCCAGTATTACTACAAGACTATTCTTAGGTCGATGTCATTCTTAGCATATCTATACACCAATCTAATACGTATAATGAGTATATCATTAATAATGTATGAAATGAAAATATAGTTATTTTATTAATAAATAATAAAATGTACAATATATTATTCGGATTGGCGCTCCAAGCACCAACTCCCACGAACTCCCACTTGATTAGTGCCAATTTGGATGGTACCGCAGTCTCATATCCTCCACATGTTTATCGAATAACTTATGAGGTAAGGCATTAGTAAGCGGGTCTGCTATGTTGTACAGTCTTTGAACCCTCAAGACCAATATGTTTTTTCATTCACAATCATGTGATATTTCATTTCCACGTGTTTAGACTTGGAATACGCCCTCGGTCCCTTAGCCTGCGCAATGGCTTCGCTATTATCACAGTACAGTGAGATCGAATCGGTAATACTAGGTACAACGCCAAGTTCTGTGGTAAAATTTCTAATCCAAACGGCTTCTTTAGAAGCTTCTTAAGCCGCTATAAATTCCGCCTCAGTTGTGGAATCAGTTGTTGAGCCTTGCTTTGAACATCACCAACTAACCGCACCATCATTAAGGGTAAATATGTATCATTTGGATCTCCCTAGAAGTCGGAATCTGTATAAACCTTAACTTGTAGCTCACATTCTCCATATATCAGAAACTTATCCCCAGTACCCTTAAGATATTTCAGGATATGTTTCACAGCTGTTCAATGATCATTACCCGGAGGCCGGATCAGATTGATATCAGCTAGTCACACTGACGCCAAAACTGATGTTAAGTCTCGTATATATCATAACATACGTAATGCTTCCAATACAATAAGCATATGGCAAGTTAGACATCCTAACTCTTTCTTCATCAGTATGAGGTGTCATTTTTTTCGAAAGATGTATGTCGTATCAGAAAGGTACATTTGCTGTTGTTCAGTTGGTAAAACCGTACCTTTCTAACATCTTATCTATGTACGTCGATTGAGACAACCATATAAGCTTCCTAACTCTATCCCGGTAGAGCCTTATACTTAGTATATAGGAAGCTTCACCCATGGCTTTCACATTTTGCATCAATCATATATCATTTCCAATGATAAAGATGTTATCTACATATAAAACTAGGAAAACTATCAAGCTCCCACTAACTTTCTTATAAATGGTTCTTCCTCATTTTTGATGAATCTGGATCATCTAATTATCTCATCAAAATGACGATTCCAGCTTCGGGATGCCTGTTTAAGTCCATAAATAGACCTCTGGAGCTTACAAACCAAGTTTAAAGTCTCACTGGATACGAAACCCTCTGGTTGTTCCATATAGATATCCTCCTCAAGGAATCCATTTAGGAAAGCGGTTTTCATATCAATTTGCCATATCTCATAATCGTGATATGCAACAATGGCTAAAAAAATCCTAATAGATTTTAGCATGGCTACTGGTGAAAAAGTTTCCTCATAGTCAATCTCATGACATTGAGTGTAATATTTTGCTACCAGTCGGACCTTAAAGGTTTCCATATTTCCATCGGGCCCTCGCTTCTTTTTGTAAACCCATTCACAACCAATAGGTTTAACTCCTTCAGGAAGTTCGACTAAGTCTCAGACTTGATTGTCATACATAGAATCCATCTCTGACTTCATGGCTTCCTGCCATTTTCCCAAATCGATATCCAATATCGCTTCTTTATACATAGTCGGATCTATTTCCTCCAAGAGGAGAACATCAAGACTCACATCATATGTTAAAATCTCTCAAGAGGTTTTGATATTCTATTCGACTTACGTAGAACCTGTGTTGTAGATCATTCACCTAGTTAGATCTCTGGTTCCATCTCAGGTTTCTTACTGTTGGGATCAAACTCATCAAGTTCAATCTTTCTATAATTCCCAATATTTCTCAAAACTTTATTTGCAAGGAAAGTGGCAAAGTGAACAACAAATACATTTTGTTGCTCAAAATCATAGAATTGATATCTCAATGAGTTTTCAGGATATCCAAAGAACCTATATTTTATACCCATGGGTGCTAGTTTATCCCGCTGCGTAACTCTAACGTATGTATGACAACCTTAAATCTTTAAATATCTAAAACTTGGATTTCTACCAAACCATATCTGATATGAGGTCGTAGAAACAGCTTTCGATGGAACAGTATTAAGTATGTGGGTAGCAGTAAGTAAAGCGTAACCCCAAAGGTAATATGAAAGATCTGTATAGCTCATCATAGATAGCATCTGTAACAACTGGGAATTCTGATTACTGATACACTGTGAGACAAGTGTCACATAATATAAACTTATGATTGGAAATATATACCTTCATGAGGTGATTATCGGTAAAATCTTCAAGAACCCGATATTAGACGTTACGATGTTATACTACAAACAGCATATGGTATTTGGGCCATAACTTTCTCATATGGACTCCGATCTTTATGAATTTTATATCGTCGGAAAGCTGGGATCGAGATCTACGACTTTTGTGTTGAACAATTTTCCAAATCCATACCAGCAATAGGTCAAAAATGTAAGTCAAATTCGGATAAATAGTAATTTTGGACTCAATTGGAAGAATCCCAAACTTTCTACACAATTCTATACTTATCTCCAACCTTACAAATATCATATAACCCTCACTATATATAAGAGTACACTATTCACAAATCACAAAATTTTGAAACAAAAATGGAAGAAGAAATTGTGAGAAGAAAGAGGGGGGAGAAGAAAAAGAAGAAATGAAGAAAAAAAATAAAAAGGAAAGAGGAAAAGAAGAAAGAAAGAAATATAGAAAATGAGGAAGCAAAAGGAAGGATTGCACTCATGGAGCATAAAGATGAGGAAAAATAAATATAGAGAAGGTAAGGAACATTAACCCAAGTTTTGGATATTATTATTATGACAAATTATTGAATGATGATATTGTGGAGTTGTGGCAAATTGATGGTTATGAAGGTTTAGTGATAAGAAAACAATAATTGATGGAAATTATTGTTGAAGTTTTCTAAACATCCCAATATCATTAAACAAGCATGAAACAAGTGTGAATACAACGAGGAGTTGCAGAATACTCACATCGAGCGGTTGAGCGACGCTAGAGGCAACAAAAATCAAATTATGCTCACTGTTTTTGCTCGGCAGTCCACTGGTTTCCCTCTCCAAGATTCGGCCATTGTGGTCTTTCTCCAAGCTCCAAGCTTCGTCAAACGATTCCAAGCTCATGGGTGGACTTCCCTATCACCTTCGCATGACTTCGTAGTGTGCTAGCACTCCCGATTTTGCCATAAAATCACGACTCTAAGCTTCCCTTAGCTCACGGCAGTGAGCTGTGAAAGAAGAGAGAAAGAACTGTCATAGGCGTGAATGAAAAATAGAAGAGAGATGAGTGTTGTGTGGTTTGATTCTAATTTGTGTATCTAATACACAAAATGTGAATTTCAAATTCATTTACCATGAATTTGGCTTTCAAAAAGTCAAGCCTTAATGGCTCCAACCACACACATCACTCCATCAATCCATCAATCAATGAATAGTGACTGGCGTCAATCACTCAAAGTGAAAGACATCTATCACTTGATTGACGAATGATGTGACGCTAGAAGCGACTAGCGATTTGACGCTTGATTTGACTTGCGTGCCGCACTCGAATTCGAAATATGAATGCGCTCGCAAATAATCTCGGGCTCGAGTTCGCTAATTCCAAATTAACAAATTTTCCGTTGTGACGTAATTAAATCTAATTTAATTAAATAATCATGCCTAGCATAATTACTATTCACGTCG
The DNA here is from genome assembly GCA_019454045.1 of Zanthoxylum bungeanum. NCBI lineage: Eukaryota > Viridiplantae > Streptophyta > Magnoliopsida > Sapindales > Rutaceae > Zanthoxylum > Zanthoxylum bungeanum. Next base: position 99,326 of record SKCR01036883.1, on the reverse strand, counting down.
CTAACGAATTTATTCTAAATTAACTCGTTCGCCTGAATTAAAGTCTAATTTTAATTCCGCGTCGAAATCCAATTTCGTTTAATATATCGAATATATTAATTTATCGATTAATTCCAAATTAATCATTATCTCTCTTTAATTGATATTTTATCCCAGATAAAATATCTCCACAAGTAATCCCAGATTAATTTTCTCTCTCTTATAATTAATCCTTGATTAATTTAGAGTGCGAGTCATACATCATCGGTGAATCTTCGGGAAGCGACCCATGAGATCCCCGGATATGTTGGCAGTAAATTCGGTCGTCGGACTATCCGAACACGTAAGTACCTAGTACTACGTTTATACCGATTTACAAGACAATGTTGGCTTCTAGCAAAGCGCCATGCCTACCCAATTCTCCAGAAATATCCTTACAGGAATATAGGATCTATATCAGGCGTAGTATACATAGTATTGCGTATGTCGATCCAATATCGGATGATCACGTGCTAGGCATGGGGCTGGAATTGTGTCTGCCTCGTACGAAGCACATGTCGGATGTCTGGTAACTAGTCTCTATAATCGGATAAACCTGACCTTGTCATTTTATCATGATGACTGTAGTACATAAGAGTACTAGTACTGTATCCTACGTGACCATCATCTCCATATGACTAAAGTGATACTTCCGTCTTTACATCACACCCAACACACTACGATTCTCGATATACCCAGAAGAGGCGTACACAGAAACCGGTTAAAGCCATGGACGACCAAAACCAAAGTATATTGATTGTTGTAAGTATTAGCGGTGCAAGTCTCAGGTTAAGACCAAATACACCTACCCTGATTTCGGACTTCCATAGACACATAGTCATACTACCAATGGAATTTCGAGGGGGTCTATCCAGAGCGAAGCTGTTTCCCGTACCATCGGTAAAACACAACCTCCTATTACACTTGCATGAGTATCATATACCCAAATATATGAGAACTATGTCGTTATGCCCTCACAACGCGCACAAGTGTAATACTAGTCTTTTACGCATTTATCGATGTCCAATCTCGACAATGCTCTGACTAGGGATATTTAATGATTAATCATTCGTGGACTGATACTGTCTCATATCATTCTCAATCCAGGAACTAATCATAGGGACATCCTATCATTTATACATCTAAGTGATCTAATCACAAATGATAAGAGAGCAATCTCCTTTGTCACATAGTTAATTTGTACAACAACACCATGATCTGTACAAATAGTGACACTATGGGTCATAATTGTCCAACAATCTCCCACTTGGCCTATAGCCAGTCTCTCGAGTGTCTACCACCCGAACTATGTACGGTTGGCTCAAATTGCTGAGAAAAGGCTTTCGTCAGTGGATTTGCATGATTATCATCTGATGTAATTTATTCGATCATCACATCGCCACGATGTATGATTCGAACGAATCAGATGATTATCGAAGTATGTATCTGGATCGTTGATGAGACCATTAATTCTTTTAGCCTGCGCTGAAGCCTAGCTCAGCTGCTAACAGAACTATATCTAATCTAATTAGATTTTGTATCGACCCAGAATGCTTCTATTGCTGCCTCAGCTGCAGCAATAACCCGCATTTGTTATTTATTCGGTAACAGTATCTTGCTTGGAAGATTTCCAGCTCACTGTTCCGTTACTCAAACTTTATAGTACCGTTTGCGACTTATAGTCGTTTTATCGGTTGGGAGACTTGCTACAGTGATCCCAGTCACTTCTAAGACAACATCTTTAGTTCTCTAAGATACTAAGTATGTTCTTAATTTCAATCCAGTGACTATCACTTGGATTGGCCTGATTGTGACTGCATATGCTCAAAGGGTATGAGACACCAGGTCACGTACATTTTTCAATGTACGATTTCTCGGAGAGTTTTCTGAAAGCCAAGCTTTTGCCGATTGTTATTTATTGGAATATCATTTCCAAGAAATGACATATTATCATTATTTATAGGACATCCACTGTCAGTGCGCTCCCACTAACCTCCTTATATACACAAGAATCATTTTCGTTTTGAATTAAATCATAAACCATTATAATTACATCAAAATGATAATTCTAAGAACTCAATGCTTGCTTCAATCCATACATGGATCGAGTAACCTGCAAACCTTGTTTGCTAGTTTTGGGTACGACAAAACCGATAGGATGTTATAAACATCCTCCAAAAGGTTTCCTTTTCAGGAAAGCGATTTTGCCATTCAACTGTCATATTTCATAAATGAAACATGTAGCATTAGCAAGCATTATCCAAATAGATTCACCGCGGCAATAGGTAAAAGGTTGAATCGTAATCAACACAATGTTGATAACGATACCTTTCCGCTAAAAGCCTAGCTTTATACGTTGGTATGTTTCCATCCATGTATGTCTTCCTTGAAGACTTATAAAGTACCAATAGGCACAATGCCTTGCGGTACATCAACTAGTATCCAAACTTGTTGATTTACATGGAATCCATCTCGGACTCATGGCACTTTGCCATAATAGGGAGTCGATACCTTGTATCACTTCATCATACGTAGTCAGTTGGTATTCCTCAAAAGATTAACATCTTTATAAGGTGAGATCAGAAACCCATACCCAGGTTGTTTTCTGACTCTTTCCGACTTACGTGGCTATTGTGTATTCAAAGATTACTGGTATAGTTTCATCCTTGATGAACTATTTATGTTCCATTAAGGATCTGTGCCTGGAATAGTATTACTCCGATTTTCATCGAGTTTTACTATCCTCCCACTTACCACTGCATATCGGTATTCCTCTTAGGAAAACCGTATGGCGAGCAATAATTACATTGTTCTCTTGTGAGTTGTATAAGTACCATACTTATGGTATCCCTATGATAACCTACAATTGACACTTATCCAATTTGGGTTTTAGTTTTGTATCATCCAAACATATGCCTAGCATACCCAAATTTTCAGGAATGAGAAACCCGGTTTCTTTCCTGTTCATATCTAATATGATATCTGTCAAACAGATTTTTATGGAACCTTATTCTAAATAAGTTCTTGCACTGTTTACGTATATCCGTTGAAGGAAATGGTAGCTCAGAGCGACTCATGATTAACCTTATCATGTCTAACACAATTCGGTTACTCGGTTCGGACACACCGTCAAATTGACGTGTTCCGGAAGGAGTCCTCATTTGAAAGAATATTATACTCTTTCAAGTATATGAGAAACTTATTGCTTAAATATTTTCATCATGGTCTAACCGTGATGTCATTAATACTTTAGCCGATCTGTTTGTCTATTTCGTGTCGAAACTTATAAAAGTTTCTGATTTGTGTTCTTCAAAAGAAACACATAACCACAACGCAATGCCACATCCGTAAAGGTCAGGAATATTCATATCCACTTCTAGCCTAGCTAGACATGAGCCCACTTGCTTCACTATGAACTAGGGCTAACAGATCTGTGGCATTTGCACTTTTACCAAGTAAATAGTGTTTTAGGCACTTTGCCCAATAAACTAGATTCGTAGACTTTATTTGAATAGAATCAAATCAGTCTAAGTACCCACTCTTCGAAAGTGTGGATATACGATTCTTGTTTAATTGTGTCCCAGACAACAATGCCACAAATTAGTTTCTTCTGATCAAATCAGTTTGAGCTATTTATTTGTCATGTTCTACGTTTGAGATATTTTTATATTCAAAATATAAATTATGTTATTCATATCTAATGTGTTTATCTCAATATCATCTTTATATAATAAAACACTTTAGTGTTCTAGAATATAAAGGTCAATCCGCAACGGATTAAACACTGATATATAGATAATGTCTCTAGTCAAACTAGTTACATTATAATTGTTTCCAAATTTAGGTACACACCCGATGGTAGTTCCTAAAATTAGGTATCTACGGTTAAAACAGCGACTTTCGTCCCGTTTCCAATTTGCAGATTAATCTCAACTGAAGTCAGTATCTTGCTCAAAACAGATTCTGAACATCAATACATATATTTTATGTACCACACTAAGTATTTAAAATCTAATTTTTAATACTAGTAGTGAATATATTTATGACAATCATATTTGAAGTCAGAGCCTTGCCCATGTCTTCAGTTCCTTCATGTCTGCTTTATCCAAAAGGCAGTCACGCTTTCGCGATCCCGTTTGCCACATTTAAGCAGATATTTTTGGGATATGTCATTTATCTTCCCAGAAGATTATAATGATATTGCCTTTGTCCTTTTCACATTCCAGTAGCCTTTGGCCAAGCCTCGAGTTTATAGAATATCGAAGTAAGGTGCGCCTTGCGCTACTTGCCTTATTGCAAACTTTGACTTTATCTCCTTGAGAATAGTCATTAACTCTCCAAGAGTTATTTATTGCAATATAGTACTTCTAAAATCTAAGTATAGATTTATGAAGATCCTTCAATTTCAATATCATACTTTAAGGATCTAACCATTAGTTCTGACAAAGAAATTAAGGAGTCTACTGCGACAAGCTTAATGGATTAAGCACTTAAGTTATCATCACATGAATCTTCCAAAGATCATGCTCTACTATTTGCTTAACTCCGGGCTTAGGCCTAATATGTTATTTTATCAAATAAAGTAACTTATTATTTTCCAGGACCATCCTAAAACTTTATTCCCAATTTGAAAATTAAACCATTTAAATACATTTTCCCTAGGATCATGTTTTAAATGTCAATCTTTCAATTATATTTTGATTTTAATAGTGCAACTATTTAATCAACGATTTCGGTACTATTAAATATAATGATTATTATAGTCCAACTATATTAATCAACTATACTTTTAATTGTTTGAATATAGTCCAACTATTAATTAAAACAACGATTTAAATATTAGTCCAACTAACATTTATTTGACGAATGATATTTGATTGAGCGCGTATGGCAAGTAATTAAACGAATATTGCAAATTCAATTCTTGCCTCCCACTATTTTTCGGCGAGCCTCTAACCCTCTGTCGAGTACTCGGGAAACCGTGTTTCCAAGTGGGCTAGGATCCCGTTAAATATCACACAATCTTGACTTTGGCCAACAAATTGTATGATAATTAACAAGGTAGATCTCTAAGATCGATTGGATCCAATCCAATTCCTAGATCCAATAGGGGGACATCTGATGAGCGGAAAATATATCAATATTTACCGCCCCTTTTACTTAATATTTTGTTTAGTTTCTCGGGTTTGATGAATGTTTTGATGTGTTTTAGTTTATTTTGCAGATAAAATAATATCGGGACTCAATGAAATCATTTAGGACGAAATGTGGATCAAATAAGGGCAATTATTGGAATTGATATATTAATTTTGGAGATTGGAAATTTGAAAGGGCGTTTTTGACGAAGTGCAGTTTTGGAAATTCCAGTTTTGCGCATCTGTCGTATTTTGGGCATAACTTTTTACTCAGATATCGGATTGAGCTGATTCAAGTTCCAGATTAAAGAAGACTCAAAGATCTACAACTTTGAAAGAGAAAATATTTTCTAATGCTGAAGATTTCATGACCGAAATTGATGAACCATCCAGAAGTGTGTGGAGTGTAATTATTAAAAGTCATTATCAATCATTTTCAAAGCAAAATATTAATTAATAAATAATTAATAAAAATTATCAAATCACCACCAAACAAGATAAAAATTAGTGGAGCAATTATGGATTTGGTGGAGTAATTAGTGGAGAAATTAATAATGTAATTGGTGGAGAAATTGATTGATGATTTGATGGTGGCAAAATTTTGCCTATAAATACCAAGCCATTTCATTTGTAAAATTCATACTTTCTTCTTTGAAATTCTTAATGAATAAATAAGAAGATTGTATCTAGTTTGTTATATTTTAGTTTTCAGTAATTAATTTTCAGTTTCGCACTTTCTTTTCTTTATTTTTCAGTTTTTACTTTCCGTAATTTACTTTTACGCACATTACTTTTCTTTCTTTAATTTTTCAGTTTTTACTTTTCAGTAATGATGAGGTAATTTCCCAGCTAGGGTGAAAGGTAATTCTTTTACTGTTACTATTTAGATTAATCTCCCTTAAAAATAATATATTCACTATTTAAAATACTGATTAATAAAGGATACCGCTATATTGGTCGGTTGGCAATTCAATTTAATCTGGTTTAACCTGACTAATCAAGGATACCGCCAGATTGGTCGGTTGGTAAATTTATTTTGGTACCGCCCTTTATGGCTGGATTATGGACAAATATTACCGCCTATATGGCTGGTTGGACTTAATTTGACTTAATCAGGATACCGCCAGATTGGTCGGTTGGTAATATATAACAAGTTATATATTATTTTATGGGAGATTTCTAAATAGTAGTAGTAAAAGTAATTCCTTTTACCTTAGCATTTATTATACTTTTTACTTTATGTCTTTTACTTTTCAGTATTTTTACTTTATGTCTTTTATTTTTCAGTTATTAGTCCTAGTTATGTGTTGTAACTAAATAGTTATCTGGGGTTGTGATGAATTTCAATATCACCGGTTTATAAGGGTTAGATTATAGTTTGGGTATTATAAAGATTTATTTATTGAGTCTTAATCTTAATGCTTTTTATTAATTGGCCATTAATAAAATTGATTAGGTAACTTAAAATGAACTAGACATAGGGATTTTAAGTTTAAGACCTTAGACTCAATAGCCCACGATCTTCCTTGAGGATAGATAACCCTTTAATAGATTTCCTTACAGGATAGTAATATACCTGTCGGGCGAGGGTAGCCATAATTGGAACTCAATCTTAATGAATCCAGATAATGTGGTTGACATAGGAATATGGTTCAATTGGGTTACACTGGGTATTTGTGTCTGACCATCGACAGAGCTTTCGCATAATTTCGTGTTCCAGGTTAATAAATCAATGTTTTACCCATCTATATAATAATCACTTCATCTTAAAATGGTATTGGAAGAAATCACACCCTAGATCTTTGTCTTTTTGTATTTTTTTCTCTAGTATTTTCTTTTGTCTTTTATTTATTTATTTATTTAGTAAAGCCATTCAACCAATCAAACAAACAATATCTCTCTTATCCATTTAATTAGATATTTGTAATAAATAGATTCAACAATTAATAACACAGTAGGAATTAAGTCCTCGTGGGATCGATATTTTTATACTACTTGAACGATACGTGCGCTTGCGTTATACGTGTGTGTTTACGCCGGTCAAGTTTTTGGCGCCGTTGCCGGGGACTTATTTATCTTTCACTATTAATTTAGGGGTTAGATACCTTACTTGTATCTAATTTCTTTTTACTTATTGTTTTTGTTTTCTTGTGTTTCAGGTTCTCAGAAACTACATGAGACGAACCAGAAGCTTTGAACTCCGATCGCTTGACCCAGAAATTGAAAGAACCATCAGACAGTTGAGAAGGGAAAGGCGAGAAGGCCAAGAAGCTTTAGTCAACATGGAACCTGAACCTTTGAACGTTGCACCACCAATTCCCATTCGAGACAGAACCATTCCGGTGATTGACAGACTCATTTCTTGCATTGTACTTCCTCCCTTACCAGCAAATGCATGTGACATCAAAACATGCATTCAGATGATTCAGCACTCAGTTCAGTTTGGGGGAATGCAACTGAAGATCCGAATTCCCACATCAGCAACTTCCTGGAAGTTTGCGGCACTTTTAATTACAACCGAGAAGCGGAAGAAGCAATGAGACTGCGAGTTTTTCCATACTCCTTGAAGGACAGAGCTAAAGCTTGGCTACATTCACTACCACCAGGTTCTATCACAACTTGGAACACTTTAGCCACCAAATTTCTTGCAAAGTACTTTCCACCAGCCAGAACCGGAAAGCTGAGGAATGACATCACATCCTTTTACAACAAGATTCAGAATCCCTCTGCGAAGCTTGGGAAAGGTACAAAGATTTGCTCCGGAAATGTCCTCACCATGAGATTCCAAAATGGCTTCAAGTTCAAACATTCTACAATGGACTTTCTGGAATAATGAGAACCACAATCGATGCTGCTGCTGGAGGAGTCTTGATGGCAAAAGGAGAAGATCAAGCCTGGGACCTAATCGAAGAAATGGCCAACAACAATTCCTTGTGGCCAACAGAAAGGAGCATGATCCAAAGAATTGCAGGAATTTATGAAGTTGGAGCAAACACAGCAGTGAATACCAGGCTGGATCAGATATGCAAATGTCTAGAAACACTTAGCACGCAAGTTGTGAACATCACTGGATCCACAATTTCACCATATGGAGGAGCACCAGAACCTAAACAACATGAAGAAACGGTGAATTATGTCAACAATTTCAACAGACAGGGGAACAATCCATATTCCAACACCTACAACCCAGGGTGGAGGAATCATCCTAATTTATCATGGAGTAACAATTCAGGCCAACAGCAGAACTATCCACCACCTGAATTTCAGCAACAGAACAAAGGCCAGGAGCATGAAAAAGAACCAGAAATGAAAGAATGGTTTGCAGAGATGTTCAAAAAGCAAGAAGCAAAATACGATGCTATGTTTCAATCCCAAGCAACATTAATTCAAAGTCAATATGCTTCTATTAAAGCACTGGAGAATCAAATGGGACAACTGGCAAATGCTCAGAGTTACAGACCGCCAGGTACCCTTCCTAGCAACACAGAGCCAAATCCAAGGAACATGGGGAATGAGCAATGTCATGCCATCATGTTAAAGAGCGGTACTGAAATCAACAAAGATGTTGGAGTCAATTCAACTGCTGAGGAAGTTCCAAAAGAAACAAAGCAACAAATGGAGGAAAAAGAAGCAAAGGAAAAAGAACAGATCACTCCACCTCCACCTTTTCCTCAACGTCTTCAGAAGAACAATTTGGACAAGCAATTTTCCCGGTTCCTGGAAATATTCAAAAAGCTGCATATCAACATTCCATTTGCAGAAGCGTTGGAACAAATGCCCACCTATGCCAAATTCATGAAAGATATTCTTTCACGAAAGCGGAGATTGGGGGATTATGAGACAGTAGCATTAACAGAAGAATGCAGTGCTATCATTCAGAGGAAACTTCCCCCAAAGTTGAAAGATCCTGGCAGTTTCACTGTTCCTTGCGTCATAGGAGAACATAACTTCGGTAAGGCTTTGTGTGATTTAGGTGCGAGTGTTAACTTGATGCCTTTCTCTATTTTCAGGAAATTACAGATTGGAGAAACAATGCCAACTTCAGTCTCACTGCAACTTGCTGATAGAACGCTCGTATTTCCAAGAGGTGTAGTTGAGGATGTGCTGGTCAAGGTTGACAAATTCATTTTCCCAGCAGATTTTATTGTCCTTGATATGGAGGAAGACGCAGACGTGCCAATCATCCTTGGGAGACCATTCTTGGCTACAGGTCGAACCATTATTGATGTACAAAAAGGAGAACTAACCATGAGGGTACAGGACCAAGAAGTAACATTCAATGTTTTCAAGGCCATGAATTTCCCAGATGATGAAAAGAAGGAGGAATGTTTCAAACTCGATGTGATACACAGTACCATTCAGAACTCTGATGAAAGACAAAGTTCTACTGACAAACTTAAAACATGTCAATTGCCTGTGGAGCCTAAAGATAAAACATCTTTTGCACTGAAAGAGCCAATTCTTGCTCTACAAGCAACAGAAGAGAAAAAGTTCACAGCTCAACGAATTGGAGGAATTTCACAATCAGCCTTTTGAAGATGCCAAATTGTACAAGAAAAAAGGCAAGAAAAGACATGATGAGAAGTTAGTGCGCATACAACTGGAACCAGGGCAGAAGGTACTGTTAAACAAATCAAGGGTGAAATTCTTCCATGGAAGCCAAAATCACGGTGGTCAGGTCCATTTGTGATCACCAAAGTTTTACCAAATAGAGCCGTTGAGATACATGATCCTGACGCTAACAAAACTTTCAAGGTTAAAAACAAGCTGTCAAGCACTACTGGGGAGAATCATTTGAGCGACAAAAAGAAAGTGTTACACTTTCAGATCCAGCTTAACGTTCGAGAAGACATGTCTGGCTGACGACTTTAAACTTAGCGCTAGCAGGGAGGCAACCCATGCAATTTGTGTATATATTGTGATTTGGTGTGTTTAATTTTTGCAGGGTTAGTCATTTCAAGATGGAAGAAGCTCTCGTAAATCTTCACAAGCAATTTCCTTCTCTCCCTCCAAAATCTCTGATGAAAGTTTACAAAGCTCGCTTGGAACGGATGAGGTTATTGACAATCCATGGTATTCCTAATGATATTCGTTGGGTAATTGAAGCACGAGTCCGATTGGCAGGTGAGTCTTCTGACTCTTTTATTTCACATCTGCCTGGATTTGGAAGAAGCACCTATTCAAAGAAACGTAGAGCTAAGCAAATGGGTGTTTGTTACAAATGTGCACGATTTAATTGCAACACTCGTTGTCGTTCTTTAGGAATGGTGTCTGATAATCGCGAAGACAAAATTAAATTCATTAGGGATGGCTTGAGAAATGAGTCTTTAGATGATCTATCTTCGACTCTTGAGACACATCCCAGTGGATATGTTAATATAGCCATTCACAAATTACATACACAATTCCAAAGGAAAGACAACTGTTAAGTCTCGGGACTGACTCAAAAAGACCCTGTTTGCCAATTTATAAGAAAATTGGATGGGAAGCTTGTCCCTGACGCATAGACGTCAATCAAGCCCGTTATTTTTGTAAATATTATATCTCTTTGTCTTTTCCTAATAATTGTAATTTGTTTTGTTGTTTTCTTTTATTTTCTCCGACAGGATCCAGATCTTGTTGACTATCACGATCTATTTTACTATTTCGCTACTAATCGTCGTTTGGAAGATACTTGTGCTATTTTTACTCACCCTTTTCAGGTATTATAAATTCAACTCATCATTGCACTTTGAAGATATCCAGAGTAAAACATGGAAGCCACTTCAAGAAGACGAGTTGAAAACATTTGCGTGTTTTGCGGTAGTACTGTTGGTACTAAACCACAATACATAGAAGCAGCACAGGAATTGGGTCGAGTCTTAGCAGCAAGGAATATGCACTTAATATATGGCGGAGGTAATCTTGGATTAATGGGGATTGTTTCAAAAGCCGTACAGGAAGGAGGCAGTCATGTTTTGGGAATCATCCCAAAACCCTTGGCAGAGGCAAATCTTATTGGATCATCAAACGGAGAGGAACTGATCGTGCCAGGTATGTCTGAACGATTAGTAGAAATGATTAACCGTGCTGATGCTTTTATTGCTTTGCCAGGTGGCTTGGGCACATTGGAGGAAATTTTTATTGTACTATCTTGGGCGAACCTGAACATACACCAGAAACCACTTGGACTGTTTAATGTTGATGGATTTTATGATTTTCTTTGTGTGTTTCTTGATGATGCTCGGAGAAATGGGTTCGTGTCAAAACCTTTAAAAGAACTCCTCTTCACTGCCAGAACTGCTCCAGATCTAATTGACCAACTCATAGCCTATGAACCAAAAGTTGACCCTATCATTTCAAAGATAAATTGGTCTGAGGACGATCGTGGTAAGAGACGTAGGATTAATCTGGATCTAAACCTTTAATTTCCTGTAGATTTTCAGCTAACCAGGTACGACCTTCTAAACTCTTCTTCTACTTTTTAAGACATTGGGGACAATGTCTCATTTAGGTTTGGGGGAGGGAATTAGTTGATTAGTACCTTGTTTTTAGTTTGTATGTTGTTTTTATTTTAGTCCAAATTTTTCGAAAAATACAAAAAAATTGAAAAATTTTCAAAAATTACAAAAATATTTTGCGTTTTTTTTTTTGTTTTTGTGTTTTTAATTTGACTAAAAAGGTGAAATTGGTAAGAGATAGCCGAGTAAGGAGTTTCCACTCCTGAGACGTATCTCAAACCTATTTTGAAACAAGTTAATTTTTGTTTATTTCATTTTGAATTATTTAATTTGTGAATTCTCCATAAAATTGACTAAAATGGATCTTCATATGTTCAGTTGACAGATATTATCAACATATATAGTAACATACAGACATGAGCTAAAATTGAAAAGTTTGTAATATTCAGTGCTCTAGTTTAATTAGAGGAAGCATTTCAAAAAACAATGGAGTAAAAAAAAAAAAAAAAAAAAACGTCTGAGATCCGAGTTATTAAGTCTGTAAGGGTGTTTTAACACCTAGTGCCCTAAAACCAACTGGTTTGGGAGTCATTGGCCCAAAGCTCGTTACATGGATCAAAGATACTGCAAAATATATATATCTGAAGTCTGAGTAATTAAGTTCGTAGGGGTGTCTTAACACCTGGTGCCCTAAAGCCAACTGGTTTGGGAGTCACCGACCCAAAGCTCGCTACATAGACGGAAGGTATTGTATATAAATAAAAGTCAAAATTCAGAAAAATCAAAGAAAAAAATCAGAAAAATCAGAAAAATTATTCCATTGCTACAAAAAGGTGTGGAATCTGATAGAACTTTAGGACAAAAATATTACTCTCTTATCAACTGCACTTATGACTGTTGTGGGCAAAAATGAGTTGTTTAATATTATGTTGACTGTGTATATGAAGAATGGTAAAAATAATCGGAGAATTTACTTATTTAGTAATTTAGAAAGAAACAAAACAACTAGAACTTGTAGTAGAAGTTTCACCTGATTAGTTACTATCTTCTTTATTCTCTTTTCTCTTGTCTTTTTGCTTTTGTGTGCATTAGTTTTACTGCCTTTTTACTTTTGTAAAATGTTTGTGGGTATCATTGCTGTAAACCCTCACGAGACTACAACTCGTCCACTATGGACACCTAGGGGTTTAAAGGCTTGTTGCATACGCTAAATGCAACCGTGATCCCTACGAAAGTGGCTTAGTTTAATTTTAATTTTATTTTGTTGTTTTGCTCGAGGACTAGCAAAATCTTAGGTTTGGGGGTGTGATGAGCGGAAAATATATCAATATTTACCGCCCCTTTTACTTAATATTTTGTTTAGTTTCTCGGGTTTGATGAATGTTTTGATGTGTTTTAGTTTATTTTGCAGATAAAATAATATCGGACTCAATGAAATCATTTAGGACGAAATGTGGATCAAATAAGGGCAATTATTGGAATTGATATATTAATTTTGGAGATTGGAAATTTGAAAGGGCGTTTTTGACGAAGTGCAGTTTTGGAAATTCCAGTTTTGCGCATCTGTCGTATTTTGGGCATAACTTTTTACTCAGATATCGGATTGAGCTGATTCAAGTTCCAGATTAAAGAAGACTCAAAGATCTACAACTTTGAAAGAGAAAATATTTTCTAATTCTGAAGATTTCATGACCGAAATTGATGAACCATCCAGAAGTGTGTGGAGTGTAATTATTAAAAGTCATTATCAATCATTTTCAAAGCAAAATATTAATTAATAAATAATTAATAAAAATTATCAAATCACCACCAAACAAGATAAGAAATTAGTGGAGCAATTATGGATTTGGTGGAGTAATTAGTGGAGAAATTAATAATGTAATTGGTGGAGAAATTGATTGATGATTTGATGGTGGCAAAATTTTGCCTATAAATACCAAGCCATTTCATTTGTAAAATTCATACTTTCTTCTTTGAAATTCTTAATGAATAAATAAGAAGATTGTATCTAGTTTGTTTATTTTTAGTTTTCAGTAATTAATTTTCAGTTTCGCACTTTCTTTTCTTTATTTTTCAGTTTTTACTTTCCGTAATTTACTTTTACGCACAGTACTTTTCTTTCTTTAATTTTTCAGTTTTTACTTTTCAGTAATGATGAGGTAATTTCCCAAGCTAGGGTGAAAGGTAATTCTTTTACTGTTACTATTTAGATTAATCTCCCTTAAAAATAATATATTCACTATTTAAAATACTGATTAATAAAGGATACCGCTATATTGGTCGGTTGGCAATTCAATTTAATCTGGTTTAAACCTGACTAATCAAGGATACCGCCAGATTGGTCGGTTGGTAAATTTATTTTGGTACCGCCTTATGGCTGGATTATGGACAAATATTACCGCCTATATGGCTGGTTGGACTTAATTTGACTTAATCAGGATACCGCCAGATTGGTCGGTTGGTAATATTATAACAAGTTTATATATTATTTTATGGGAGATTTCTAAATAAGTAGTAGTAAAAGTAATTCCTTTTACCTTAGCATTTATTATACTTTTTACTTTATGTCTTTTACTTTTCAGTATTTTTACTTTATGTCTTTTATTTTTCAGTTATTAGTCCTAGTTATGTGTTGTAACTAAATAGTTATCTGGGGTTGTGATGAATTCAATATCACCGGTTTATAAGGGTTAGATTATAGTTTGGGTATTATAAAGATTTATTTATTGAGTCTTAATCTTAATGCTTTTTATTAATTGGCCATTAATAAAATTGATTAGGTAAACTTAAAATGAACTAGACATAGGGATTTTAAGTTTAAGACCTTAGACTCAATAGCCCACGATCTTCCTTGAGGATAGATAACCCTTTAATAGATTTCCTTACAGGATAGGAATATACCTGTCGGGCGAGGTAGCCATAATTGGAACTCAATCTTAATGAATCCAGATAATGTGGTTGACATAGGAATATGGTTCAATTGGGTTACACTGGGTATTTGTGTCTGACCATCGACAGATGCTTTCGCATAATTTCGTGTTCCAGGTTAATAAATCATGTTTTTACCCATCTATATAATAATCACTTCATCTTTAAAATGGTATTGGAAGAAATCACAACCCTAGATCTTTGTGTCTTTTGTATTTTCTCTAGTATTTTCTTTTGTCTTTTTATTTATTTATTTATTTAGTAAAGCCATTCAACCAATCAAACAAACAATATCTCTTTATCCATTTAATTAGATATTTGTAAATAAATAGATTCAACAATTAATAACAACAGTAGGAATTAAGTCCTCGTGGGATCGATATTTTTATACTACTTGAACGATACGTGCGCTTGCGTTATACGTGTGTGTTTACGCCGGTCAACATCCAAGTCCGAAATATATATCTTATATATGCTAATACATCCAATGTATTGCCTAACCTTTTTTCCTCTAAATCAACTAAGCCTTGGCTTTGGCACAACAAACTTAGTGATCCCAGTTAAGCGCGACCCATTGACCATGGAAAGCTTCGTAATCAATGTCGATGGACAAGAAGTGGTATTGACTTTGGCCAACAAACCACAACTTGGACAAGACACTGATATGGAACAAAGCTCTCGTGATTCAAGCACATCCTCGACGGACAAATGCCTTGACTTTGGCCAACAAGCCAATGCCAGTCTCGGATCTTGAGTAAGAATCACTCAATGGAAGGAAAAACACTTAATATTGTTTGAGGGTTTTTCGCGTGCAAATTGGCAACCAATTTATTATCTTTGTTAAGGTCTCATCATCATACACCCTTAAACATGCATTCTAAACACATAATAAAGCGCATATAATTAATAATAATGATATGCGGATGTATACTTTACACATTGATCCTAGATCAAATCTCTCACTTTCTCTCTCCCGCTAGCACATGTATTTACTTCTACATGTTACACTACACTTCTAAAGAAACCTCATTTACATTGAGGGGAATAAGTGAGAAGAGAATACAAAGAATAAGGAGGTAATAAGGCTGGACACGCAGGTCCAATTAATAAATCAAATTTATTACAACAATTTCTAAAATTGTCTCACCCATCTAATATCCATCTGATATACATTATTCATGCATCGCAACCATGTATTCACACAAGCATGTTATCAATCAATCTAATCAAATTAATTAATCTGATAATTAATGACCATCCAATGTTCAAACAACGATTTGATTTTGCTCGAGTCAAACTCGTTTTGCGAATAAGTACTTAAAGTACGAATTCTCGATTTAAATTAAACTACAAAATTAAATCCAATTCAATTTGTATTTAATACTAATTCGTTATTAAATTCCAAATTAAATATTACATTTTATTAATAAACTTTTACGACTTAAATTCCAAATTTAATCGTTACGGGTCTCAAAGCCCGATTAATATCCAATATTAATTTAAATAAAGTCCAATGGGCTTTTAATTAATTTCTTTAAGGCGTGGACTTTTGGTCAACTCGGGTCAAACCCAATAACCAAAGTCCAATCCGGGAGTTACCATATAAGCCCGGAAATCAATTTAGGCCCATTATGCCCAATTAAACTTTAAAGGTCCATTAGTCGCATTTGGGCTTTATGGAAACGGTTTGGGCCTAATTGGATCCAACCAATTTTGCCTAAACCCAACTTGGTACAACCAAGCCCAATTAGCCCAATAGCAACATAACAAGCCCAATTCAATTTAAGGCCCAATTAATTAAATCATAAAAGTCCAATTTCATAATCTAATTAATCCTAAAGTGTATAACACAATTAATCACCCAAATCAATATTTCCAAAACATCAAATTAGCCTAATTAATCATGCTTATCATTATTAAATTATGTCCAACACAATTTAACAAAAATCAAACCCATATACATGCTATATTAGTCTCGGCCAAGGGGAAATTTTATGCCCAAATCAAATTCAATCCAATTAAATTCAATTCAACATTAAATCAATATCCCCAAATGATTTCCAACACATCTAATGATCAAAATCAAAAAATCCAAGACAATTTAGGGCATGCTCATTTTCGGCCAAGCCATAAAATTTGGGGAAATTTGTTCCAAACACAATTTAATCAAATTGATCCAATCAATCATCCACAAAACATCAATTAAGCATATTAAATCATCCAATTTCATTATTCATGCTCAAAATCAATTTTACCCAAATTTTAAGCCCTAAACATTTTCATGTTCAACCTTGCTCTGATACCATTGTTGGAGTTTTCTAAACATCCCAGGATCATTAAACAAGCATGAAACAAGTGCGAATACAACGAGGAGTTGCGGAATACTCACATCGAGCGGTTGAGCGACGCTAGAGGCAACAAAAATCAAATTATGCTCACTATTTTTGCTCGGTAGTCCACTGGTTTCCCTCTCCAAGATTCGGCCATGGTGGTCTTTCTCCAAGTTCCAAGCTTCGTCAAACGATTCCAAGCTCATGGATGGACTTCCCTATCACCTTCACATGACTTCGTAGTGTGCTAGCACTCCCGATTTTGCCACAAAATCACGACTCTAAGCTTCCCTTAGCTCACGGCAGTGAGCTGTGAAAGAAGAGAGAAAGAACTGCTCTAGGCGTGAATGAAAGAGAGAAGAGAGAGGAGTGTTGTGTGGTTTGATTCTAATTTGTGTATCTAATACACAAAATGTGAATTTCAAATTCATTTACCATGAATTTGGCTTTTAAAAAGTCAAGCCTTAATGGCTCCAACCACACACATCAATCCATCAATCCATGAATAGTGACTGGCGTCAATCACTCAAAGTGAAAGACATATATCACTTGATTGACGAATGATGTGACGCTAGAAGTGACTAGCGATTTGATGCTTGATTTGACTTACGTGCCGCACTCGAATTCGAAATGCGAATGCGCTCGCAAATAATCTCGGGCTCGGGTTCGGGTTCGCTAATTCCAAATTAACGAATTTTCCGTTGAGATGTAATTAAATCTAATTTAATTAAATAATCATGCCTAGCATAATTACTATTCACGTCACTAACGAATTAATTCTAAATTAACTCGTTCGCCCGAATTAAAGTCTAATTTTAATTCCGTGTCGAAATCCAATTTCGTTTAATATATCTAATATATTAATTTATCGATTAATTCCAAATTAATCATTATCTCTCTTTAATTGATATTTTATCCCAGATAAAATATCTCCACAATTAATCCCAGATTAATTTTCTCTCTTTTCTAATTAATCCCAGATTAATTTATAGTGCGAGTCATACGTCATCGGTGAATCTTCGGGAAGCGACCCATGAGATCCCCGGATATGTTGGCAGTAAATTCGGTCGTCGGACTATCCGAACACGTAAGTACCTAGTACTACGTTTATACCAATTTACAAGACAATGTTGGCTTCTAGCAAAGCGCCATGCCTACCCAATTCTCCAGAAATATCCTTATAGGAATATAGGATCTATATCAGGCGTAGTATACATAGTATTGTGTATGTCGATCCAATATGGAATGATCACGTGTTAGGCCTGGGGCTGGAATTGTGTCTGCCCCGTACGAAGCACATGTCGGATGTCTGGTAACTAGTCTCTATAATCGGATAAACCTGACCTTGTCATTTTATCCTGATGATTGTATCCTACGTGACCATCATCTCCATATGACTGAAGTCATACTTCCGTCTTGACATCACACCCAACACACTACGATTCTCGATATACCCAGAATAGGCGTACACAGAAACCGGTTAAAGCCCTGGACGACCAAAACCAAAGTATATTGATTATCGTAAGTATTAGCGGTACAAGTCTCAGGTTAAGACCAAATACACCTACCCTGATTTCGGACTTCCATAGACACATAGTCATACTACCAATGGAATTCTGAGGGGGTCTATCCAGAGCGAAGCTGTTTCCCGTACCATCGGTAAAACACAACCTCATATTACACTTGCATGAGTATCATATACCCAAATATATGAGAACTATGTCGTTATGCCCTCACAACGCGCACAAGTGTAATACTAGTCTTTTACGCATTTATCGATGTCCAATCTCGACAATGCTCTGACTAGGGATATTTAATGATTAATCCTTCGTGGACTGATACTGTCTCATATCATTCTCAATCCAGGAACTAATCATAGGGACCTCCTATCATTTATACATCTATGTGATCTAATCACAAATGATAAGAGAGCAATCTCCTTTGTCACATAGTTAATTTGTACAACAACACCATGATCTGTAAAAATAGTGACGATATGGGTCATAATTGTCCAACAATTCTCCATTTGTTAGATTTTGGAAATGAGATTAAGAATAGATAATGGGTTAGTTATGACTTGGCTTTGAGATGTTGTTGATTGGTGGTGTTTTGATTGGTTATTGAGGTAATTTTCTTGTGTGAATTGTATGAGGGAAAACATTGAACAAGTTAAGAATGAAAGAATGGGTTTAAGACCAAAAAATTGGTCATGCGTCACGACGCAAATATCCTTGCGTCGCAACGCGATCTGGAAAATTTTCCAGAAACGCTTTTGGTACGAGCCGCGTCGCGACGTGAAAGAATCGTGCGTCCCGACGCGTACGTTAAAAATTTGGGCACCTCTATGGACGGCCCGCGTTGCGACGTGCCCTGCCTTGCGTCGCGATGCGTGGATAAATATCTGCCCAATTCAGTTTTTCACCATCTCAGTTTCACCCGAACGCGTTAGGGGTACCCTATAAGTCCCATATCAACTCGTATGTTCATGATATATTATGATATGTGTTTGATACCTTCTCAGTAATAACGCTTACGTGAATAAGCAAAATTTAATCTGATTCTGTAATGTGTTTCTTAGTCCATTCTAATCTAGTTGATCCGATGATAGATCATCGCATGAAACACAAGTTCTTCAACAAAGTAATAAAAGGCTAGGGAACTCCAAAACAGTGAGTGGACCTCTTTTCTCAAACTGGTTTTATTTATTAAGCTTTGATATCAGATTTACTTTCACACTTTAGGCGTTAGAATATTTTATTATTACAGTCATTTCATAAATAATTATGATTTAAGTTTTAATTAAAAAAGAAATATTTTCAGAAAATATTTTATACAGTTTTGAGATTTAAAGCATGAGTTTTAGGTATTTCAGGGCATGAAGGAAAAACTCACCTCAGTATGTAACTTGTTATAGTTTGGAATTGACGGACATAGACATGTGCACATGTAGAGGACTGGGGGGACGAAGATACGTAACGCCCTCAGATCTTAATTTAGGGCTAGGGGACGGCGATACGTAACGCCCCTAGTCTATAGTTTCAGAGCTTATATGGTAGCATAGATCCGTACCCCCAATTCTAGTTCTGTGGCTTGGGGGACGACGATACATAACGCCCCAAGACCACCAATTTCAGGGACATGTGTGGCATGCTTTGGGGGATGGCGATACATAACGCCCCAAAGTCATAGTTTTGCATTCCTGACTCCAAATAAGCGTTGGGGGACGGCGATACGTAACGCCCCCATGCGTCAAGTTTTTCAGATCCCAGAATTTCAGTATACAGCTTTCAAAAATCAGATTTTAGAAATAGTTTTTCAGAAACTAGAGCTTCAGAAGCAGTTTTCAGAAAGATAAGTTTTATAAAAGAGATTTCAGACAAAGTTTTCATAAAAGAGTTTTCATATAAAGTTACTTCTGGTACTTTGGTTTTAAAACCAATTGTTTTGATAACGGTATTT
Source organism: Zanthoxylum bungeanum (assembly GCA_019454045.1). Taxonomy (NCBI): domain Eukaryota; kingdom Viridiplantae; phylum Streptophyta; class Magnoliopsida; order Sapindales; family Rutaceae; genus Zanthoxylum; species Zanthoxylum bungeanum. The sequence goes on along the minus strand of SKCR01036883.1, from coordinate 79,016 downwards.
CAGTTTTTCTTGTCCACACACTTAGATCGAATAACGATCTAACCCCCACCCCTAGTTCCCTTATTTTGTAGGAATTCACGGAGGACGAGCTTGGGAGGATGGATACTGTTGCAGTCACGAGGGTTTGGAGTTCATCAGTCTAAGTAAGAAGATTGAGAGTCCAGTCAGAGTCAGGTCAAATAGAAGTCATGTATTAGTTTCTGATTATGTGTCAGTCATTGTAAAGACATGTGTTTTTATGTATTCAGTTATTGAAGTTAAGATTGCATATTCAGTTGTTAATTTGGGCCATGGACCCATACTTATGATAAATAATTAGAGGATCGAGTAATAGTATTGTGATGGTTGTTGAGTCAGAGGCTCATGGGGTTAGTACTGTCTATCCCCTACCGGTAACATCTCCCGAATCGGGGATGTTATAGCATCATATCCAATAAAGTACGATTTCTTCGCTCAGACACACCATTGTGTTGAGGTGTTCCTGGTGGGTTATATTGGTCGAGAATTCCATTCTCTCTTAAAAAATTTATCAATTCGTCACTCATGTATTCACCGTCTCTATCTGATCGAAGACACTTGATGAATTTACTGGTTTGTTTTTCTACTTCGTTTCAGAATATTTTGAACTTATCAAATGTTTCTGATTTATGTCTCATCAAATATACATATCCATATATAGACTTATCATCCGTGAAAGTCATAAAGTATGTTGAACCATCATGAACGACATGATTTAATATACCACACACATCGCTGTATATTAATTCCAATAAATCTTCAGCACAATGTCCAATGCCAAGAAATGAGGCTTTTGTCATTTTCCTTTTGATACATGACTCACAAATCGAATAATGATCTAAGGTAAGATTTTCAATCAAACCATCATTTACTAATTTTGTTAGACGTCTAACACCTATGTGGCCCAATCTCATATGTCATAATTCGGTATTATTTAATTCAGATTTCTTATTTGTATTTTCCTATACATTAAAGACATTTCTATATGTTTCCACAATATAGTGACCGTTTGATAAAGAACATGCACATTTCAATAAATTATCTTTATCATATAAATATAAAGTTTCATTATTAATGTTTATCTTATATCTCTCTTTATCTAATATAAGTAGTAATAGTATTTACCTGATTAGTGATGGTACATAATAACAGTCTTGTAAATCTAATTTACATCCATTAGGGAGATCTAGAATAATTATTCATATGGCTTTGACATCCAATATCTCGTCATTGCCAACTTTAAGCTGGATCTCTCCTTTGTTTAACCTTATTTTAACCTTCATGACATGTATGGAGTTGCAAATATGAGTAGGACTGCCGGTGTCTAATACCCATCCACTATTTGCATCTAAGGTTAATGATATGTCAATAGTAGGAAAAATACAAAACGTACCTGAGGGTCATGCTTTTCCTTTTAGTTCTGGACAGTCTTTCTTCCAGTGTCCATATTTTTTACAGTTTAGACATTCATTACGAGCTACTTACGGTTTTTCACCTTTGTACTTCTTGGAGTTTTTCTTTGAAATCTTCTTCTCCCCCATTTTGATTTTCTTTGACTTCCCAGAAGTCTTTGAAAAGCCAGTTCCACCATGGAGGTACAAAGTGGGGTCGCATTTCCTCATATCATGCTCCGCCGTGTGTAACATGTTATAAAATTCTTCATAGCTGGCTTGCATTGAAAGATTATGGAAGTTTAAGACAAATCCATCATAAGTATCAGGCAAAGAAGACAAAATCAAATTACGGCCTAGCCGTTCATCAATCACAATACCTTGTCGTTCCAAATATCATATATGGTCGATCATGTTCAAAACGTGAATGTTGACCGCTCATCCATCCTTGAGCGTAACATGGAACAATTCCTTAGACCTCTGATATATCTCTATCTCTTGATTTCCTTCAAACAACTCATTGAGTGTTCGCATAATGCTCCAAGCATCTGGCACCTCTATGTACTGTCTCAGTAAATCTGGAACCATTGATCCTAAAATGTAGGATTTCACCCTTAAGTTATCATCCTTCCATTTTTCAAAAGTTTCTCGTTCTTCAGGAGTGGAGTCAGGATCGATTTCCACATGCAATTGATTTATAGTTACATATGTCAACTTTTCAAACTCCAAGACAAGGCAGATGTTCATTTTCCATTTGAAATAGTTATTGGATCCTTTCAGTTTATTAGAATCCAAAAGTCGCATAAATGGATTTGGGACATCCATCTACAAGATAACATTTTAAACAATAGTAAAATATTTTTCATTTCAAAATAATAACACTAATTAATTATGAAATTTTAAATCCATTAGTGTCATCTCACTACTTTACATAATTCTGTAATCTCATTTAACAAAAAAAATAGAAATTTGACTATCAAAATTTCATAGCGGAAAGTGGATCCCATGACATTTATTGGCCTTACACTATCGACAATCTTGACCTTTATAAACTCGTTAGGTAGATATCCAAGGTCAATCACATTCATGTGACTCATAGTTTGGTCATGAACCGTTTTTTATCCTCACACTATCGACAGTCTTTGATTAAGACGTATTCCAAGTGCATACTTGTCAATGTGCACTAAGGAGATTCGTATGTACACCCTCATAATAATGACGGTATAGGGTGACTGTGTTAACTCATCACGCTACATCTAATATTTTACCGGAGCGACCTAAGTTATGAGCACTTATACCCTCACAATAATGACAGTCTTGGATATAAGTAGTAAGAACTCATTCATCTTCGTATTGACAAGACGGACTTTCCAATAATGCCCCAACATTACTAATATTATTACTTTAAACTAAAGTAATCACCTAATAATGAGAGATTTATGACAATAAAGTCATTAACATAATTAGGTCAAAATTTTAATTTAAAACATGAAATACATATCCAATATGACTTATGTATAATTAAATTAAAATACAGAGGCATAGATTCAAATACATTCAAACATGCAACATGTGTTATATGGTTAAGCCTTGCAATTGATACCATTCTGTTGGGGCGGATGTGGAACCCCTAGGGTCGGATCGGAGCCCCGCGCAACGGAAGTGGGTCTAACCTATGGATATATAACATGTGTGTATTTTAAAATATTTTATGTAAAACTATATTCTGTTTCGAGTCTGTAGGATAAAACATGGACCAAAACGGAGTGCAGAATCTATGAAACAGAGAAAATGAAGTTTCAGTGTTCTTCAGCTCTGCGTGTCGCGACACGAAAGCTTGGGCGTCAATACGCCCTTAAAGTGCGAGAGCAACCGAGAGAGCTTAAACTCTCAGCGTCGCGACGTGGAAGGGTTAGCGTCGTGACGTTCCTTAGTCTGATGTTCAGTGTCGCGACACTAGGAGGTCAGAGTCACAACGCTGCCCTAGGTAGTGAGCTTTTTTCAACTTCAAACTAATACTAAACACTTCCAATTTCCTCATAATACTTCAATACACCCAAAATCCAATTTTAGCATCATAACCATCATAAACACATGTTATACAACTAATATACATATATTCTAAATTCATAAATGCATTTATTTGAATCAAAACACAAACCAATTTAGAATTTCACTATGAAATGTCTCATGAACAATTCCAGTTCACCCATAGGTGGTCAAGTGTTTTTATAATGGTAGTCATAGCTCTAAGCGTTAATCTAAAGTTACAAAATCTTATTAATTATTCAATGTCCAACATGAACATATTTGACCTAATTACAAGCATATTGTGATTATACTTCCAAAGCATCCTAACAAAATTCATTAGCTTTATTTCAACTTTAAGCTATATAATCATGCATCCAAATACATAATTCATCATTGTATGTTTCACTAATGAAAACTCACTAATGAATAACATAGCTTAAGACAAGTTCAAACTTAACTAGCAAGTTTGATACAAAGATCCAATCTCATTCTCTTTGTTGAAATGGTTGGAGAACTTCTAAGTTTTGCAAGCTTGACTGCAAGATCTAATCTTGATTCCAATGCTAGCAAACTTCACTCCAAGATCCAATCTTGATTTCTCCTAAATGAAATGTTGTAGAGATCTTCCAAAGCTTTTTTAACTTAGGCTAATTTCTCCAAGAATTACTTGTATTTAGCTTTCACAAGCTTAATTAAAATACTGCTCAAACTTGCTATTTATAGCAAAATTTAGACAATTTTTAATTAATAAAAGTTCTAATTAACTTTTATGTGAGCTTAATCTAATTTATCCAAATATGTATAATAAAGGTGTGACTAATCATATTTTTCTACCGCTTTGATTCAATCTAATTAAATCAAGACAAAGTTTAATTAATGGATTAGTTACATGTCTACCACTTGATTTAATCCAATTAAATCAAGCCAAAAACACATATAATTACATACTTATAATTGCCATAATATCCTCAAATGGTAGAGATATTTATGAAATTACGACAAAACCCTTGTGTAAATTTTGGATTAATCCAATTAGGTCAAAGTAAATAATCAATGTTATCCAATAATTATCTTAGTTGATAATTATAATATCAAATATTATATTTTCTCAAAATTAATCGGATACCAATTTCTCAACGAGTACACTTCATATTAGGACTCTCTAAGTTCAGACACGTTCGTCATATACGCCAAGCTAATATGTACGCAGTTCGATCACCTGCGAATTCGCGAAGAACACGAACGACCTTTCTAAATTATACAAGTCGAGGTCATCACATATATTTATCAATATCTATGTCGTAGACAATCCGAGTTGTGCTTAGGAAACATATAATACACCGTCAAATTTCTGAGGCACACATCTCATATCGACATGTCCACGATTCTTTACAACTGATGTGATCCACCCTAGGTGATCGGCTTTGGCCAAAGTCTTTAAGAATCATGACTTACTCAAATGGATACATAAACCTCTTATGGTACACATACGAGCTGACATATCCTATCTTGATTCGCACTTAATTAACGAGTGTATCTGCCCACACCCAACAAACAACTAGAGGCCATACCATGAAATGATTCTGACATACATGGCATCAAAGTGTGGACGATCTCACACAAAATCAATGATATCTTAAGTCAAATGATCACATATGCTAATCGACTTGATGAGATTCCTATTGACGGTGGTGTGTACTTCAAACTATTAGGAGTCACTTGTGAGTCATTCAGTATTAAGTCCAACCAATAACCACACGTCTAACCCATTAGAACTCCAATTCTAATATACGATATGTGCTAGTCTTCTAGGTTATAGGAATTCGATCATATTTCAAAACCAACGACTAGAAATATTTACTTTAAGAATAATTTATAATAATAATATTTATCCTAATGTTGGACCACCTAGTGTCCAGTATTACTACAAAACTATTCTAAGGTCGATGTCATTCTTAGCATATTTATACATCAATCTAATATACATAATGACAATACCATTAATAAGGTTTGAAATGAAAATATAGTTATTTTATTAATAAATAATAAAATATACAATACATTATTCGGATTGGCGCTCCAAGCACCAACTCCAACAGCATCGGTCTACACCCAACGAACATCTAGCGGTCATATCATGAAAGGTCTCTGACATATATGACATCAAAGTGTGCATGATCACACACAAAATCAATGTTATCATATACTCAAAGGATCACATATGCTACTCGACTCGATGAGATTCCTATTAACGGTGGTGTGTACTTCCAACTATTAGGAATCACATGTGAGTCATTCAGTATTCGCTCCAACGAATACACATATACCTATATAAGCTTCTCTTGCTCATAGTACATCGTGTTAAACCATTGGAACTCCAATTCTAATATATGACATGTGATAGTCTTACAAGTTATAGGAATTCGACATTATTCTAAAACCAACGACTATGAATATTTACTTTAAGAATAATTTATAATAGTTATATAATCTCAATGTCGGACCTTCCAGTGTCTAGTATTACTTCATGACTATTCTAAGATCAATATCATTCTCAGCATATTTATATATATCAAACTAATATGCATAATAACATTACCATTAATAATGTTGATATAAAAATATAGTTATTTTATTAATAAATAATAAAATATAATCTATAATACATTATTTGGATTGACGCTCCAAGCACCAACTTCATCATAACCTATTTAGTGGAGCCTAGCACCGCATAAAGTTGGAGAAGTTAATATGTAATATATCTAACCTACTTAGCGAGAACCTAGCACTGCATGAGTAGATGTAGCTAAACTGTAACTGTAATAACCTAAGATGGTTATCTAAACCAGTAGGCATACTGAACTGTAACTGTAATAGCCTAATATGGTTATATGAACCATTAGGAATGCTGAAGCTGAAGGGACAGTACTCTGCTGGTGTTTTGAAAACTATTTATTTACTTGCACTTGAAACACGTAAGTCATATGCTATAAAGCATAAAACTTCAACTATGGATTTTGGGAAAATCATGAACTGTAAGTCTAGTAAAGCATGAACTAAAATTGTACAAACCATAAATCTGAAAGCATGTAACGTGAAAACATAAACTGTAAGTTGTGTAACGTAAACTGTAAACATAACTGTGTAACATGGAGAGTGACAAATTGACTATGAGCTTCAAAACATAATTCGAACTGTACAATGTAGGCTGTAAACTATAAAACATAACACTTGAATTGTAACTCATGAGCTAAAAGCTGTAAATCATGAACTGATTTTATATAAATCATAAAATAAAAACTGAAATCATGAACTATGACTGTAAACATGAATTGAAACTGTGATCATGATATAAAAACATAAACATGGATTGGAAACATATACATGAACTAGAAGATAAAATCGTTAACATAGACTGAAAATCGTAAACATGGCTTTAAAATGTGAGCTTGAACTGAAAGCTGAAGTCTAAAACTAAAAACTAAGAAACATAAACCTTAAAACATAATTATAAACTATAGACATGGATGGTAACCAGAAACATGATGTAAAAGTTGTAGTACAAACTAGAACTGAAACTTAACTGTGAAACATGGAACATAAATTGTATATAAATCATGAACTGGAAACTCGTAAATCGTGAACTAATGTATGTAATGGATTATACATACAATACTCGTACGAGTTTCATTACCTATTTTAGAATAAGAATGAAAAGAATGATGTTCGTGCATATTTCCTAACAATACCTTTATAATGGCAACACACAAGCTGGTAACCTAAATTGTAAACATGTCACATGTGGACACAAACTGAATATGTATAAACATGGCTTCTGAAAACGTAAACTGTACTCGTGTAAACATGAGCTGTAAATTGAAAACGTGAGCTATATACATGAAATCCAACTTGAAAACCGCGAAACATAAATTGTATAACATGAAACATAGATCACAAATTATAATACATAAATTGTACATAAGACATACTACAACCGCAATAACTTGAAACATAATAAGAGAGGTAATATTCACTCACAAAATCGACATCCTACTGCACGCATGCTCAAATGGAACTGAAAGGATTCCCCCTACGTGGAATCTATCAGATGTTCAAGTACAGTTAGCATACTCGAACATTACAAATCTAAACTACACCGGTCATATTGAAATATCTTGACAAGGTAGCTCATGAATATCATAAGCTATTCCACTAACACTTGCACACAGGTTCTGACATGCTTATGACGGGCTTGAGATATTTCAACATGACCGATGTAGTTACTCAAAATATTTCTCAACACTACCAATGAGGTTCACGACCAAACACCCAACACACATGACCTATATCCAGGGCCGGTCCTGAGTTTTTGGGTGCCCGTGCGAAAGCTCAAAATGTGCCATTTTTTATTATGAAAACATATGTTTAAAAATAAAATTTAACGAGGGCTGGAACCCAGTCGAAGCTGGGGGGGCTAGGCCTTCACGTCCAAATTATATTACTTGGGAAAATATACAAAGGGGGACATAGTACCTAAACCCCGACAATACAAAATACAATCATATACAACCATTCATAACAAAGCTCCTAGAAATTTCAACCTTTAAGAAATTGTCTTCTAGCATTTTTTGAAGCAAAATCATCAATTATATCATCATACTCTAAGTCTTCAATCTCATCATTTTCAATGCATAAGATTGCTAATCTATTTAGCCTATCTTGAGTCATAGTGGTCCGCAAGTAAGATTTTAATAATTTCAATTTATAAATTGTAAAAGCAAATTTTAATTTAGCCATTTGGTGCCCCCCTTAACTTTTGGGCCCTGGACAGTAGCCCTTGTGGCTCCTGCCCAGGGCCGGCCCTGCCTATATCATGCTATGCAAATTATAACTTTGACAATAATAACATTAATCTTGCCTATTATATGCTCATGTCATGATAATCATGCATATCCATAACATATGTTCATGGGTATAACAACCCAAACCCTAGGTTTTGATCTAACCCAAATCATACACAAATCATGTCAATAAACAACTATCCAAGCATGATTAACTTGCTAGCTAACCAATATCATGAAAAATCAAAAATGGGCTTGTATGGGTTTCACAAAAACTTGAGAAATCCATGGTGAAATGCAAATAAATGATACAATGAAGGAGGATGAGCTTACTTGCTTCTCTAGATGCTTCGAGATGCATGAGCATCTCAATATTTAACTTGATTTGAATAGCTAAAGTTGTGATTTTGTATGAGAGAAAAACGTGAGAGAGATGGGGAAAATAAAGTTAAGGATAGTGGGCTGAAATTTCAGAATTTTTTTATCTAAAAATCGCAGGGCTGTTTGAACGCCACACGCACGCATGCCTACTGGAGAGTTGCGTTCGATCGCGCTAAAGAATTCAACTCAAACCCATTATAAACGCAAACACAAGTTGCGTTCGAATGCCAGAATGAACGCAACACAAACGCAAATGCTGGAATTTTCAGATTCTTTACATAGCGACTGAACTTGACTTGTACGGATTGGTCCACCTATAGAGACCCTACTTATATATGAAACTTCACATGCATGAACCGTATGATCATGTCAAACATGCTAAAAATAACCGAGGTGTTACAAAGAGCATTTCCAATAACGATTCATACATTTACCAAAAAATAACATCATTTTTAATTTAGGGATTATTTACAATAATACTCATACATACCTCACATATAATATAAAATAATTTATTATGCATATAATGTATGTCAATTGGTTGATTTTTATGATAACATTGGTTATTATGTATGATGTTCTTTCTTATTTCTAAATTTAAGGAGTGTGGTCACCAGAAACATAAGTAGGATAACAGTATGGAGTGTTGTTGGATATTAAAATCATAATCCACTCCCTAAATTTCAGCTAAGATATGTATTTTAAGATATATTAGAAATTTTCTAAAATCTTATTACACTCCCTGAATCGACGGTAGGACACGAGTTTTCAGACCATGCTCTTATACTAAGGCATCAGAGTATGATATTGTTACTAGGAATGACAAAAATCATTATAAGAATGGGTATTGACAAATATAAATATTGACATCTCCATATTATACCTGGTCTTCCCTAATTGTTGGGTGTCAAAATGGAAGCGATGCGTCTAGTAAAACCTAGGGGTGTTCACGGGTCGGGTCGGTTTTTTTTATATATTTTTAATGACCCGATCGGGTCTAGTCAGTCGACTCGAAATCCGAAAATTGAGTACATGACCCGCGCGGGTTAGGTCAGAAAACTGCGGGTCGGGTCAGATCACCATAAAAATTCAGTAAATATAACATATATATTTCATTGATACAAATTTAACAAGGCAGTTGAGTGGCTGGGATGGCAAGGAAATTGATTAATATCCAACTGATATTGAGTTCGAATCTCACCCTCTACATTTTGTTTAATAAATTAAAATTTCGAAAATTGATGAGGTTAGGACTCGAATCTGGAATCCTTCAAAGACTTTACCATTTCAGCTACACTTATTTTCTTGTAAAAGTTGTATCATTAAAAATATATATATTATAATTATTATATTATTTACATTAGGTCGGGTTGGGTCAGACCCGAGTTTTCTAACCAAAACCCATGACCCGACCCAACATTTCGGGTCGGGTCAAAATTGACCCGAAATTTAATTTTAAAATTCTTAATCCGACCGGGTCGGGTCGGGTCGACACCCGACCCTATGAACACCCCTAGTAAAACCCATAGCATATAAAGAAGTGCTTGGATTCACTCATCTGGGCGGGCTGGGCCTTTATTTGGGCTTCACAAGCCTGGACTAAACAAACACAGCCCGTATGGGTCACCCTTTTTGCTCCCTGATCTATATCTAAATTACAAAACTAACCCTCTGTAAATGCCACCACATTGCCCTAGCTATAAAAGATCCGCTAGTCCTCTCACTCGCTCTGATCTGGCTAGGGTTTTTCATTCGCCGTTCTCAAAATCTACAAGCCTAGAAGAAGCAGCGGCACGAAAATGGTACGGCTCAAAAGTCAAACCCTTGCCCTTTTAATTTCCATGCTTCGAATCTAGATTTAGTGAAGATTTGTGCTGAAGACTGTGATTATTCTCTTGTTTATTATCTCAAAAAAGATGTTTTTATTATACAATGAGCTTGTTACTTAGATGAATTTGTGTTTTGAATATTGAATTGAAAATGGAAATCTTTTGAGCCTAATATAATGTAAATAGTGATTTTTGAACTATGGTCGCAAATGCTGTTAAATCTCTGTTAAAATAATTTCCTTTTGAGCTGTTTTGAATGGTTATAATAATTTTGATTTAAATATACCTGCAGTTGTATATTAAACTTGTTGGTTTTTTACTATGTTCAATCTTCAGGCCCCGAAGAGAGGAGGGAAAGTTGCTGCGGCGCCAGCGAAGAAGAAGCAGGTATTTTGTCTTATTGTTTTGAGATGTATATGTTGTTTATTTGAGTGCAGAGATGATGTTAGTGTGGTCACTTGTTTGGTGATTTTGAAAATTTTAGGAAAAGGTTGTGAATCCGCTGTTTGAGAAGCGGCCGAAACAGTTTGGTATTGGTGGGGCTTTGCCACCTAAGAAGGATCTTCACCGTTATGTGAAGTGGCCAAAGGCTATTCGTATTCAGAGGCAGAGAAGGATCCTCAGGCAGAGGTTGAAGGTTCCACCTGCTTTGAACCAATTTACAAAGACTTTGGACAAGAATCTTGGTATGATTAGATTGTTTTGCTTTGGATGAAACCATCCTTCTGTTTGAAGATTCATATTCCGCTCCATAACTGTTTTTTGTGCATATATTGTGAATTTGTTTGGAATGAAAAATGGGAGAATAACTGGAAAAATTACAAAAAGGGGCATGATGTTAGAGTAATGGTGTGAAAGCTGGGAATCAAATGTTTGATTATGGGCATAGTTGCATGGAGGAGGTGATTAGGTGTTCTAGTTCTCATGCTGTGTCAAAATATTTCCTCTTTGCTGTAATTGGTCTTTTTTTAATGACTATCATTCATTCAGCTGCAATTGTCTGGCACATATAATTTAATTTTGAGTCTTTCCTGCTTTATTGTCAGAATTTTCTTAACCATTTCTCAATGAAAATTGAATTTGTAATGGCAACTTTACTGTATCTATTATCCTGCTTGCAGCCTCAAGTCTTTTCAAAATGCTTCTCAAGTACAGGCCTGAGGACAGAGCTGCCAAGAAGGAACGTCTTTTGAAGAGAGCTCAGGCTGAGGCTGAAGGAAAGACTGTGGAAGCCAAGAAGCCCATTGTCGTGAAGTATGGGCTGAACCATGTGACCTACCTCATTGAACAGGTTGACAATTTTGTTTTGTTTCTTTTTTTGTTTTTGTATCATTTGTTTTTACTAGCAAACCTGCAGGCCTCTATGAAAAGTCTCAAAATAATTAAGATGTTTATTGACTTCGCAGAACAAGGCACAATTGGTTGTCATTGCTCATGATGTGGACCCAATCGAGTTGGTTGTTTGGTTGCCTGCCTTGTGCAGGAAGATGGAGATCCCATACTGCATTGTCAAAGGAAAATCACGATTGGGATCGGTAATATCGTTAATCCTTAGTATGTCTGGTAGTTTCTTTGTGACAACTACTGATTGTGCTTCCATACAGATTGTCCACATGAAGACAGCCTCTGCATTGTGCTTGACTACAGTCAAGAATGAGGATAAGTTGGAATTCAGCAAGATCCTTGAGGCAATCAAGGTATGATCTACATTTACAGAAAGTTATTCACGTTTTTGTGATTGTTCACGAAGTTGCATCTTTGCAGTGTTTTTATTTTAAATGATTATAATTTGGTGCTCTGTGGCGTGCCTTGAAATTATTCTGGTTTCTGTTTCAGGCTAACTTCAACGATAAGTACGAAGAGTACAGAAAGAAATGGGGAGGTGGTATCATGGGCTCCAAATCACAGGCAAAAACCAAGGCCAAGGAGAAACTTCTTGCCAAGGAAGCTGCCCAGAGGATGACATAGGATTTTGATCAGTCTTAATAGAATCCTGTGTTTTTTTAGATTTATTGCCCTTCGATCGTCTTTTTTGTTTCCATGAACATGGTTCCTTGTAGTCGCTTAGCATTTTACCTTTGGTTTTTAATTCATGGCTATTGAGCCTTTTTGATACGAGGAATGTTGTATGAGTTTATTATATAGATGCTGTGAGCTTATAATTGCAGCAATTTGGTCATCTTTTCAAAGTTTTTTTGCTTAATATGGCAACATGCATTGGGCTGTCAATTTATTACTTCATGAGAATGTTGTTATTCGCGACTGGCAGCTGATTGGCAGAGATGACTGAGTTTTTGTTATTTCAATAATGGGGCTACCTGGCCAGTGGGTACTGGGTACTAATGTTCTCAACAATTGTGGATGACATGAGTTCGAATCTCTAAATATCCGGAGTCTCGTTAAAGTTCCGTTATTCACAAGAAATAACTTATTAGAGAGTAGACTTTTGATTTCATATCGTAGATTACTAGATTTTTTCATCTCATATCGGTCACACTGCAGGTGTATTTTTCTAATTTCTAGTAGACATACAAGTTTACAGTACATTCAAGCACCCTTACAGGGATGCAATTGCTCAATTTCCTGCGGAGTGTTCCATTACAATTATCTGCAAACAAGGTCCATTTGTAAGATTTGTGGAGCCTGTGCCACCATGCTTCAAGCTTGGAAACACGAAGACTACTCAATAAGCAACATGAGGGTCAATTTATGAATGCACTTTTCTCCATGGAATCCCAGAAGTACCAAAATTACTAGCTATTTGTTGCTAGTCTCTGGAAAAACCCAAACAAGGATCTGTAAGGTACATTCAAGTATCTCTAGGCATTTTACCAGCATAAACCTTCTTCTCTCAAGCTTACCGCGACATCTTCCAACATGGAATATATCTCTTCTGAACACGGGTGCCTGCCGTCTCCAACCATGAACTCGTGTACAACATCATTAATCTCAATTACACTAATGCCAGGGTTCTTGACAATCTTTCTCTCTTTCATTAATCTCCTCATCTTCGCTACATCATCCCATCGTCCCTTTGCAGCGTATATATTTGACATGAGAACATAGTTCCCATCATTGAACGGTTCCAACTTAATCAACCATTCAATTGCAATCTCAGCCAACTCAACATCATTAGCTGTAGCACACGCAGTCAGCAAAGATCCCCACAAAACCGCGTTTGGTTCCATTGGCATGGTTCTTATAACCTCATATGCCTCATCCAATAGCCCTCCCCTGCACAAAAGATCCACCCAGCAACCATAATGCTTAACATTCGGCTCAATCTCATAATCCCTTCTCATGCTATAAAAGATCTCCTTTCCTTTCTCAATCAGCCCTGCATGAGTACACGCAGTCAAGATCGCGATCAATGTAACATCATCTGGTTTTATTCCACTCATCTGCATTTGCAGAAACCTCCTCATCGCTTCCTCGCCACAGCCATGTATGGCTAATCCTCCAATAATAGAATTCCACGAACAAACGTTCTTCTCGAGCACAATTTCGAAAACCTTTAAAGCTTCCTCAATATACCCGCATTTCGCATACATGTCAATAAGTGCAGCACCGAGCTTATCATTCAAAACAATGCTGTTTTTATCAATAAAGCTATGCACCCATTTCCCCATCTCTAAAGCACCGAGGCTTGCACAAGCCGATAGCACAGACACCAAAGTCAGTTCATTTATCTCAACACCAGAATCTCTCATTTGACAAAATAATTCAATCCCTTCTTTGTAATTCTTCTGCTTCACATGACCATTAATCATCGCAGTCCAAGTAACCACATTTCTCTCAGACATTTGATCAAACAACAACTGGGCAGACCTGACGTCACCAAAATTACAATAAAAAGTTATCAAACAAGTAAGTGAATGTATCTCCGAGTTAAAATCTTGATTCTTGACAACAAGTGTGTGCACTCCTTTCACTTGTTTAAGATCACCACAAGCCTTTAAAAGAATTGGGTAAGTGAAACTATCTGGGTCCAGCCCTTTAGATATCATTTGTGTATAAAGTTGAATTCCATTGTGGCCTAAAACAGCTTCTGCATAGCCTTTAATCATGGTGTTGAAAGCAAAAGTTGATGGGTTATTTATTTGGGTAAGAACTAAATGGGCATATTCAATTTGTGAAGATTTTACTAAAGATTCAATGAGCTTGGCTAATTGGGTATCTGAAATGCTACTTTTGTTAAATGGAGTTTTGATGATTTGGGCATGGACTTGCTTGAATTGGAGTAAATGGGTGCATTTTTTAAGTAAGCGAAGATGGTGACGAGATCTGGTGGTGGTGGTGTTTGAGTTTTCGTGTGAAATTAGTGTGTTGGGTACGTGAGTAAATTGAGTAATTGTCACAAGTTTGAGCATGTTTTGCAGTTTGTGATAACTTGGAGGCAGATATGAATTATCGGATGAGAGTTACATTTTATCAACTAATAATTATTTAATATTTTAACAGGTGTGATAATATATTATTGGAGTGAGTGTCGGCTAGTTCAGTTGGTAAAATTTATTTAATGAAAATAAGAGGTAAGAATTTTGAACTATGCTCATATGAATAGAGAGGAGATTAGATTGCCATTAGAATAAACCGGGAATTGAGTAAGAAAATTAATGTAATGGGGGGCAAATTTTGATTTTGATATAAAGTGCTAGAAACTCTTTATTTTAGTAGTGATAAGTAAAATTATCTAATTAAAAAAATCAGTTTTTTCATTATTTTATAGGATGTATTTTAATAAATTTTTGAATTGAGTCATTAAGTTGCATATGTCTTAACCAATGTTCTAAACTATAAAAAATGAAGAAGATGTGACTAAAGAATTTAGATCAAGTTTTTCATTATCTTTTATCACGTGTGCTTCAATAATATAATGGTTAAAATTTAGATACATTTAAATAATTGTATGTTAAGTTTAATAACTTTTTTTTTATCACGTGTACTTTAATAATAATATACATGGTTAAAATTCAGTAAATTTTAAATTATTATTGAATTGGTTAAAATTCATTTAATTTTAAATTATTATTGAATATCTACCAATAATAGAAAGGAGTTCCCTTAACATTTTGTAGTCTTGTAACAAAACTTCAAAGAAATTAAATAAACCTAACAGACCAAAGGAAAACAGATAGGTAGAGACGTATCTAGAAATTTTGTTCAATCATGTCATATTCAAAATTATTATAATTATTTAAAAAATTCAGATTATAATATATATTACAACAACTATAATATTTCTTTTATAATATTTTATTACTCCGATATAATTCATGTAGTGGGAACAATGTATAATATATAGTTTTATTTTCAATTCATGTTTTGTAGAGAAGTGACAAATTGGTGTAAGTGAGATTATGAGATAAATTTAGATTTTTCTTTTGTTAGTTGTAAATTTTTTTTAAGATAAAAAACATAAAAAATTTAAGTGTAAAATATATTTATATTAGTTGTTTTAAAAAAAGAAGAATCATTAAGGGAAAACATGAAAAAAAAACCAATATTTTCTATTGTACTATTATCGGTGAGGGTGATCAATTTTTACTAAATTAAAATAACTAAATAAATTTCTAATAATTGTACTTTTATGTAAGACATAAGTTGAAACTTTTTAAAATTAGTTGGATCATTAGCATAGTTTTAAAAATTAAATAGAATACTTTCATAAAATTGAAAGAAATTAAAATTAATTATAAAATCACATTTTCAAATTTTCCAAAACCCAATAGAACACGTGTCCCGACTAATCCTAAGATGGATACGTCCCTATGAAGTTATCATCTTTGCTTATTCATTAAATACATTGATATTAAAATAGAGTGCAAACGATAGGATATAACTACCAAATAGAAATAACAAATCTAATTTGACATTGTTGATAAGATTTGTTAAGTAGAATTAAAGTAGGTGGTACTGGTAGGTAGCTGCTAGGGTTTTATGTTGAAATACCGAGGTCCAGTGACTGATATCACTACAAAAATTATGGCTTTTAGCGTCCAAATATTTAGCGTCGAATAATGTTTCGACGCTAAAAGTGAGCTTTAGCGTCGAAAATGATTTTGGACGCTATATGTCATATTTTTAGCGACGGAATAAAATTTCGAAGCAGAATATTAATGTTTTAGCGTCGAAAATATTTTTCGACGCTAAAAACAGAACTTTAGCGTCGAATACTATTCGACGCTGAATAATTAAATTATTGAAATAATTTTTGGCGCAAAATATTACACTTTTAGCGTCGAAAAAAGGTGTCGACGCCAAAAATATACTTTTCGCGTCGAACATATATCATCGCTAAAGGTTTATAAAGTTTCCACCGACAAATCCCTGACTCTTTCGCGTCTAAATTAAAATCGACGCTAACTTTTTCATTTTTAGCGTCGCAAAAACGGTTTCGACGCTAATAACGACACAATGAGCGTCGAATTTGAATATTCGACGCCAACAATAATACTTTTAGCGTCGAAAATATGTTCGACGCTAAAGAGTTATGAAGCTTCCACCGACAGATCCTTGATTCTTTCGCGTCTAAATTAAATTCGACGCTAATTGTTAATATTTAGCGTCGAAAAAACGGTTTCGACGCTAAAAACATCAACAATTAGCGTCGAATTGGTTTATTCGACGCTAAAAATAGATTAAAATGCAGATGGTCACCAACCCTTCTCCCCCTCTGTTTTTTCTCTCATTCTCTTCATTTTCATCCTCTGAAATCTGAGAATTTCTCATTTACAGCCTCACATCTTTCCTAAAAATTTTCAATAAAATTGTAATAAATTTCCGATAAGGTAATTATTCTTTCATATTTCTTTATTATTTTCAATTTTTATGATTATATGTGTTGTTATATGTTGTTTGTTAGTGATTTATGATTCATATATGTAGAGTAAGTATATTAATTAATAAAATATAATTTTTTTGTAAACTATTTAATTTATCAACCAAATATATATATATATATGCTTAAATTAAGTATTACTGAATTAGTAATGTTGATTACTGTAAAATGATATCTAATAATTATATTATTATATTTAGGTATTCTGCTGAAATGGATAGAAATTGGATGAGCGCTCTGGATAGATTGAGTGTTGAATATCGTAATGGAGTGTTTGAGTTTATGGAAGTCGCAAAGCAACACATTGATGCAGAATGTCGTGTTCGTTGTCCATGTGCAAATTGTTTGAATAGGAAAAGGAAGCGGTTAGATGAAGTTCATAATCATTTATACATGCCAGGAATATCACCAACTTATCGTATGTGGATTTATCACGGTGAGCAGTATCATTCTCAGTCACGGTTTTATGATGTCGGCGAATGGAGCAGTAGTTACAATCAACCTGCAAACGATGAGATCGCCGATATTTTGCATGACTTACAAGGTCCACAACTTGGTCATAGTGTTAGTGGCGACATGCCAGTGTTAAGTGGAAATGATCAAAATTTATTTAGTGAACTACTTGATGAGGCAAAAAAAATTCCATTCGAAGGTGCTGGAATGTCGATCTTGAATTTCGTTGTGAAATTATTACACATTAAAGTGATCAACAGAATGACCAACAAAAGTATCGATATGATGTTAGAGTTACTGGCCCAAATGTTACCGGTTGGAAGCGAATTGCCTAAGTCGTACTACGAGGCAAAGAAAATGTTGCGTGATCTGGGAATGGGGTATGAATCCATTCATGCTTGTAAGTTTGATTGTGTATTATTTCGTGCCGAGTATGAATCACTTGAACATTGTCCGATATGTGGTGAAAGTCGGTACAAAGTCCGTGGTATGGGGAAGAAAGTGCCTCAAAAGATATTGCGATATTTCCCTTTAACGCCCAGGCTGCAGAGATTGTTCATGTCACGACACACAGCGACTGATATGATGTGGCATCATGAAAAGAGGATCGGTGCAGAGGGCATACTTAGACATCCTGCGGACGGAACCGAATGGAAGGAATTTGATGACATGTACCCCCGTTTCGCTGAGGACCCCCGTAATGTCAGGTTAGGTATTGCCTCTGATGGTTTTAACCCATTTGGGAATATGTACAACTCTTATAGCATCTGGCCCGTTATTGTCATTCCATATAACTTACCTCCATGGAAATGTATGAAGGATCCGTTCATGTTTATGTCATTGCTTATCTCTGGTCCACGTTCACCTGGTAAAGATATAAATATTTACTTGAGACCATTGATCGAGGAGTTACAAACATTATGGAATGTGGGTGTGCATACCTATGATGCAGCTTCAGAGCAGTATTTTCAGATGCATGCCGCATTATTATGGACCATTAATGATTTTCCAGCCTATGGTTCATTATCTGGATGGAGCACTAAGGGATACATGGCATGTCCAGTTTGTGCGGATCATACACCTTCGCAACGATTACTGAATAAAATCGGATACACGACGCTAAAAGTGGTTTTCGTCGACATTTTATCGTCCATTGTTTGCGTCTAATATTTTCGACGCTAAATATAATTTGCGTCGAAATCTTAACTTATGGCGTCGAAATAATTCGACGCTAAATGGTCTAATTCTTGTAGTATATAAAGCGAAAAAACCATTTGTTGATGGTGTTTTCAGGACCTATGTTATTTAAGGAGTACGGTAGGGGTAAAAAGGGTAATTCCCTTCTCGGTCGAAATCATTAATGCCAACCCGACCACTAAGAGCACTTTATGATCGGTAACCGAGCACTTGGGTTCAGATGACCGGGCAATTAAAAGATCGAAAGCGGCATTCTCAGTTCAAATGACCATTATGACCGACCTCATGAAGACCGAGCATATGGCGAGGCGTGCTCCGGAAGATGACACCCTATTCTTGCGGATAAGATGACAAGTTATCCTACTTTCATGGGGAAAATTGGTGAGTCAGAGTCCTAGTAGGATAAAGAAAGTAAAGGTAGTTTTGATTATGAATCCTTATGGGAAAAGGGAATAGTTTTGACTAGGAATCTTTATGGGAAAAGACAAGTATTTCAACTAGGAAATTCTTGTAGGAGAAGGAATCTGATTTCTTCACTATTATAAATAGAAGGGTAGAGTGTGCATACGAGAAACAAGTTGAGAGGATGGAGAGGGGGCATCAGAATCATTAAGATCAGACTTGTAAAAAAATAAGAAGCAGAGCTGAGAAGCGTGTTTGAGTAATAAAAGTATCATCCTGTTTGTGTCCGTGGACGTAGGTCGGGTCAAAAATCCACCGAACCACGTTAAATATCCTTGTTGATTGGTGTGTTTATCTGTCTTTTGCTAAATTTGCTTTTGGTCCCCCATAAACCAAACAAATTCACTATTGAAGGAGGATTGTCTCGGAGGTGATATTCCCATATTACCCTGAGACCAAAATCAGTCGTCCACAGTTGGCGCCGTCTGTGGGGATTCAACAAAAAGCAACTCGCGTAGTAAGACAATGGCGGAAGGCGGAAACCACCAATCGTCAGGGAGCTCGGCTGCGGATTGGATGGAGAAGATCGAGGAGAACCTGAGGAAGGAAAGGGAGGAAAGCCAAATTTTGCTAAAAACCATAGTAGACCGGTTAGAAAAGGTAGAAGGAGTCCACAACAGAAAATTCGAGGCCGGGACTAGCCGACGAAGGAACGAAACAGCAGAGGGAAAAAGAATTGCCGATACAAGTGAGGACGACAGACCCCGGAGGAGGGGTCCCTATAGGGTAAGATCTGTGGTGGTGCAGAGAGATTCCCAGACCGAGGACACGTGGGAGGAAGAGGATGACCAATCGTCACCAGACCCCTCCTATGATGGCCCTCGCAACACCCGGCGAAGGGAGAGAGAATATAACGTAGAGGTACGAGAAGATACCGACCACGAGAAGCACCACCCCCAGGATAACAGAAAGAAAGGAGACCTGAGGAGGCGGCATGGAACCAAAGACATCAGCATAAAATCTTGGTTACGGAAGGAGCTGGCCAAATGAGGAGTATGCCCCAATACGGACAGAAGGGGATGCCCAGGACGGCAAAGATGAGTCCCCCCTCATAGAAGAAATAAGGTCAGAGAAATTCCCAAAAAGATTCAGCATGCCGACCATGACACCATACAAGGGCCATACCGATCCCAAAACCCACATTGAAGGTTTCGTCCTACTAATGGAGGTACAAGGGATAACATGGGACGCCATTTGCAAAGTGTTCCCCTTAACTCTAGCCGGACCGGCCATTCTATGGTATAGAAGCCTAGCCCCAAGAAGCATCAGCAGCTTCGCACAACTCAGAAAGTCATTCATACGACACTTCAAGGGAGCTTGTGTCCCCAGAAAGACACTTGGAGAACTAAGGCTTATAAAACAAGGAGACGATGAACCATTGAAAATATTTATTGAAAGATACCACAATATGGTACTCGAAGTCGGAGGGTATGAATCCCCCGAAGCCCTGGAAAGCTTGAAGGGAGCCTTGAAAGTTGAGAGGCTATGGACCCACCTAAGGATCCAAGACACCCCGGACTACGCAACCGCATTGGAGGTAGCCCGAAAGTTCGTTCTATTAGAAAACGATGAGAAAATATCCCGAAAAGGGAACACCATCAGAGAAAGAACCACAAGGGAAGGTGCCCCCCGCCGTATAGAAAGAGAATCCAGAAAACCACCCCCGAAGCACAAGGAGTTCAAACCACTACACCGAGACAACCAAGAGAGAAGAGCACCAACCCAAGTAAACCATGTGGTCGGTGAAGATGCTTACATTCCCCTAAAGAAACCACTGGGACAAATTGTCATGGAAATCCAGGGGAAAGGCCTCCTAGTAGAACCCGACCAAAGAAGGTTTCCCCCGGACAAAAGGAACCAAAAGGCTTATTGCGTACATCACAACTCCAGAGGACATGCAACGGACGGGTGCAGAGACCTGCAGGAGCAGGTGGTAGACTTGGTGAAAGAAGGCTATCTCAGTATGTACATAGACCATTCGGTTTTTGAGGTCGACCAAGTTGATAGCGGAAGTCATCTAGTCGGATGCGTGGAATGCTGAGATGCAGAGAGGATGTATTAAGAAGATTCTTGCTTGTAGTGACCCTTGTAGAGTTGCAAGAAAGGCAACGGATCCCAAAAAGGTGAGTAAAACCTCTTCGGACTTAGGTTGACATTTGATTATGCTTGTTTGTGATGGCTCACACGATGGTTTTGATATTTGTTTTACGGCTCGGGTCTGCTCTTGTACCGCCGAGACCGATGTCTCTTTCCGGCTCGGGTCTGCTCTTGTACCGCCGAGATCGATGCCTCTTTCCGGCTCGGGTCTGCTCTTGTACCGCCGAGATCGATGTTTGTTACAGCTCGGGGTCGGGTTACATCCCACCGAGTCATGCTTATTGACCTGGGGACGGAACATTCCCCCAGAACCAAATGTCTCTCAAGCTCGGGGTCCTCAGAATATTCAGGGACATACTCGATGCATAGGATCCGTGAGAAGCATAGCACGGGGAGGGATGATACCCCCGTGGCGATTGCTTACTCCAGTGTTACCGAACATAAGGAGGAACATGCCCTTAATGTGTCGAGCACTCTTTTGATCATCACTTACCCGATGTAATGGATCTGTGGGAAAGCATAGCACGGGGGATGATGAGGCCCCCGTGACGATTGCTAGCTCCAGTGATCCCGGACCTAAGGAGGAATATACCCTTAGTATCCCGGACACTCTTTGATCCATTCATCATTTGGATCCGAGAGAGGCGCAGCACGGGGATGCGTTGTGCCCCTGTAGCGTGCGCCTGCTCTAGCATGGTAAGGAAGAGCCCTCATACAATACACAAGCTCCCCAGTGACCCGACGTGTAGAGGATGTGCCCTTACCATTCAAACGCTCTACTGATCCAAATCCTGGTTCGCCAGGACACTGAATTGAAAGATTCAGAATTGTATTTTGGAGACCTCGGACGGGACGCTGTTCTAAGGTATCCGTGCTGTTGTTTACACTTTTTTGATTTTATTTTCCAAAGTTTTGTTTTTATTTTTTCGTCGGTCTGACAAGGGGACGCCCAAGTCAGATTCGATAGGGCTTCAAAGATGGATACACTTCCCATCTGAATAAGTCCCAAGGATTAACCAGTGCTCGGGGCTGGATTCGTTCCGCCGAGGCCACTTGGTTAATCTGCTCGGGGCTGGATTCGTTCCGCCGAGGCCACTTGGTTAATCGGCTCGGGGCTGGATTCGTTCCGCCGAGGCCACTTGGTTAATCGGTTCGGGGCTAGATTTGTTCCGCCGAGACCACTTGGTTAATCTGCTCGGGGCTGGATTCGTTCCGCCGATGCCACTTGGTTAATCGGCTCGGGCTGGATTCGTTCCGCAAAGGCCACTTGATTATTCAGCTCGGGGCTGGATTTCATTCCGCCGATTCCACTTGATTATTTGGCTCGGGGCTGGATTTCGTTCCGCCGAGGCCACTTAGTTATTCAACTCGGGGTCGGGTTACGTCCCACCGAGTCTACCTCTTTGGATTGGGGACGTAACATTCCCCTAGGTCCAAGTGCCTTTCTCAGCTCGGGGTCGGGTTACGTCCCACCGAATCAGCCCTTCGGACTGGAGACGTAACATTCCCCCAGGCCCGAGCATCTCTCACAGCTCGAGACATGATCACATGCCACCGAGCACATCATCGTTAGCTCAGAGGCAAAATTTTCTCCTCACAATCGAGATTGGATCAGTCAGGGGTCAGGACCTCTAAATCTCTGGTATAGATATTACAGAGGAGGAGTCATTTTTAGTTTGGACAACAAGAGGGACTTCATCTCCTGATGGAACGACCCAAGTAAGCAATTTGCTTTGAGGTGGAGAATCGTTCTGAATAGGGTCAGCATCTCTAATAACCGAGGATATGAAGATAGAAACAAAAGACTTAGTTGATGGCGATGACAATTTCTCTGTGATTTCTGGAACGACCACCAGCAAGGCGATCATCACACCATCTTTTTTTATAGTTCCCGGCATCAACTCGCAAACTCGTTGTTACCGAGACTAGGGGACATATGTTGATGGTGTTTTCAGGACCTATGTTATTTAAGGAGTACGGCAGGGGTAAAAAGGGTAATTCCCTTCTCGGTCGAAATCATTAATGCCAACCCGACCACTAAAAGCACTTTATGATCGGTAACCGAGCACTTGGGTTCAGATGACCGGGCAATTAAAAGATCGACAGCGGCATTCTCAGTTCAAATGACCATTATGACCGACCTCATGAAGACCGAGCATATGGCGAGGCGTGCTCCGGAAGATGACACCCTATTCTTGCGGATAAGATGACAAGTTATCCTACTTTCATGGGGAAAATTGGTGAGTCAGAGTCCTAGTAGGATAAAGAAAGTAAATGTAGTTTTGATTATGAATCCTTATGGAAAAGGGAATAGTTTTGACTAGGAATCTTTATGGGAAAAGACAAGTATTTCAACTAGGAAATTCTTGTAGGAGAAGAAATCTGATTTCTTCACTATTATAAATAGAAGGGTAGAGTGTGCATACGAGAAACAAGTTGAGAGGATGGAGAGGGGGCATCAGAATCATTAAGATCAGACTTGTAAAAAAATAAGAAGCAGAGCTGAGAAGCGTGTTTGAGTAATAAAAGTATCATCCTGTTTGTGTCCGTGGACGTAGGTCGGGTCAAAAATCCACCGAACCACGTTAAATATCCTTGTTGATTGGTGTGTTTATCTGTCTTTTGCTAAATTTGATTTTGGTCCCCCATAAACCAAACAAATTCACTATTGAAGGAGGATTGTCTCGGAGGTGATATTCCCATATTACCCTGAGACCAAAATCAGCCGTCAACACCATTGTAATACTTGAGGGCAAAGCACCTTCAACATGAAGGTAATTGTCATCCAGTATGGCTCTGTGATATGCCTCTCCCCTCTACAGGCGCCGCTCGCGATTGCCTTTGCACACGCTTCTGCTGACTCCGGCAGGAGAACCATTGCCTCTATCTACCAATATTATTCATTTACCAACAAAAAAAAAAAATACTAATCAAAATAATATGAATTAAATACTTACTGTACTAATTTGTTATTTATTAAGATAATTATAATAGGAAGTAATGGTCATACTACCTTATTTATAAGTTCGTAACTTATAATCTCAGAATCAATGAAACCAGGAGTCACTATTGTTAATCCAATATCTGAACCAAATTCGGCCCTTAATGTTTCAAAAAAGTTTATTAATGCTGCTTTGCTTGCCTGAAACCATTCGTAGAAACTAAAACTAATTATTAATCAACTACTAAACAGAATAAAATCAACAAAGAAACTTACTTATAAAACAGTATTTTAAAAATCGGATTCGACAAGTTGAACCGATATCGAATCGAGAATCGATCGTGAGTTCATTTTGATTGAACTTTTTAGATCAACGGTTCAATCACCAGTCCGATTTTTAAAATAATTTTATAAAGAATGTGGAGTGGAGTACGTTGTAGAAGCTATTTCTGACAATATAGGACACCATCCAGCAACTGAAGCAAATGACGATGATCTTTCCTTTGCTTTTTCTAAGGTGTGGAACTGCACAATGGGTTGCGTAAACTGAACCCCAAAAATTTGTGCTCTGCGCAAATTAACACATGATGTATTGGCAATCTTTAAAAAACAAATTTTATTGAATTAATTACAACAAAAACTATAATGGCAATAAAAGCATATGCTATTCATTTTGCATTTTCTAAATTTGATGGGTATTGATATCTTAATGAATTCTTTTGTATCTTTCAAAAGCAAGGCACCTTAATGGTTTCAAGTTCTCATACCATTAAGGTTCTCATGAGATCTTGAGTTCGAGCCTATTTAATATAAGGTGAGTCTGATATGAATTGTAAGGTGTTATCCACCTTAAGAGTGAGATTATGAATGTAATTAAACATATTCAGAGTTCAATGTCTTCGAAAAAGATAGATTTGAAATATTAAAAAATACTGAATTATAAACTAGTGGTGGATTAGGTGCGTTATAACGTATTGGATTGTACTATATTGTATAAAGATTTCATAATTTTCTGGTCTCGATAACGACTTTCACAGGCTAAAATTATAGATATGTGACTTTAACCCGAAATGTAAAATAAAATTTTCAAATTTATTAGATAATGTGTATTAATTAACAAATTATTTGTATTAATAATACTTTATAAAATTAATGAAATTTTAGTACTGAATAATATATTTGAGGAAGCCATCAAAACACCAAACCATCCAATGTAAAGGCGGTTTTCGGTGCTGATTATCCAGTTACAGAAGCGACCCCATAGGCGTCCGTTTTCGCGTCCGGAAAAAATGAAATTGAATCTTATATTCTTATTTAGTAGGGCTATTTGCACTCTATAAATCACTTTAAACACTCTATTATTTTTTACACTCATCTACTAAATTTAAATTATTTATTTTTACTTTGTATACTCTTTAAAATGTCAAAAATAAACCTCATTTAAACCATTTAAATTAATTATCTTTCTTACTAAACACACCAAAAAAAAAAAATTTAGCACACTCAAAAAATAATTTAGAATACTCATTTTCTATTAAATTTTATTTGGTTAAGAAATTAACAACAAAATAATATATTTCTACCGAAAATGAAGAATCAAGCCTTTAAACATAGCATGCTATCAAAAAGGGAAAACAAGAAAACACTGTTTATACAAAAAAATCTAAAAAGAAAAGAGGACCTGTAATATTTATTCTATGAAGATACAAAACCCATGAGAGCATCATAAACGCGAAAAAAAAAAGAAGAAGAAAGAAAGAACATCATAAATTTCAATAAATAAATATAAACTTACTTGGTATCAGTATCACCATAAAATTTGAATTAAAAAAAAATTAATTATGATTGAATGGATGTACTTGATGATTGTTCAAAATAATATAATTATATTTAATTTTTAGATTGTAAATAGCCCCACCCATTCTTAAGTGAGGTGTGTTCAAACCTTATAACTCTTATTCATATTCAAGAGATTTTACCAATTAAATTAATTGGTACATGGATAATGTTTAAGGTTAGAATTAAACTTAAAATTAATATGTTAAACACATACCATAATAGGATATTAAACACATACCATGATAGGATAAAAATAAGAGATTGGGGTTGAATCCTCAAACATGGTGAGTCGAGTAATGCCAGCGTTGTTCACCAGGTGATCCACTGTTCCATGAATCATGGAGCAAAAATACATATTTTAGAGGTTTTTCTTTTTCTTTTTTAAATGATTAAAACATATATAGAAATCATTATAGGGATAATGCCAGTGTTTCCAACTATTATTATTTCAATATATAAGTCTCAATTTATGTGATAATTTATCTCTAACTGCTACATCATGTTTAATGACTAAACAATAATCTATAACATTAGTTAGAAATCAAATGGTAGCATCTATAGTTATTGGGAAAGTAGCATTATTGAAAACTAAAGTATTCAAAGTTTAAACAAGGAAATAAAATGCAGGGCAAATGACATCTAAACCTATAAAAAAAAAAAAAATTAATGTACACCAAGACCGTCTTATTTTCAGAAATAATCATACAGATCCTTTTCTGATACATATAAATCCCTAAAGTTTGTGAAAAAAAGAGATATATCATATGTGTTTCGAAAGGGTACGTGTCATATATTTTTAAAAATAATAGGGTTTTTATGATCATTTTAACTAAACTATGTGGTCTATATTTAATTTTCATAAAATTAATTAAAAACTTACATCGACCAAAGTGATTACATGTTTCATCTGCAATCTTCAATCCTGGAAACATCTGAAGGGATGACAATAACATCTGGAGAGCCAAGCTGTTTAGATTTAATAGCAACTTCTTGAAGACTCTCTTCTTGCAACAAGAGCCAAACAAGCTCCTCTCCTAGCATACTCGTAAGCAAGATGCTTCAAATATATTCATCACAAGATGCAAATCAATCATGGTTAATAGTTATAAATGATAACGATATTCATATTAATACGTAATGACGTAGTCAGATTATTGATTAAGTGATAATGAAATTTGATTTTCACAAAAAAAAAACTATGGATATTCTTCGTTTTAACATGGACAAATTAAAATTATCTTATTAATAATCTAAACTTTTCATTAATTTATTTGACACATTTTAATATATTTTTTTATTTGAGCGAAGGTGATTTTTATAAATTTTCAGATTGAATAGGAGCGAATATCTCTGCTCACCTCTCACTATTACAAAAGATGAAACAAATGACTGTTGTAAAATTAAAAAGATGACGGTTTTGAAAACATCATCTTTGGTGGAGTCATTAAAAACCGTTACATTTAATTATGGCGGTTATTATAAATAACTGTGATAATATGATGGTTATTTAGTAATGTCCGTCATATTTGTTTGAAAACAAGAGATGATGAACCGTCATATTTTTTTCAAACAAAGATGACAATTATTAATAAATAACCTGAAACAAGCGCACAACAAACACAATCTATATACCCAAGAAGGGAGATAAATTGGGTAATGACCTACAATTGTGGAAATATAAATCTTTTCAATTTTTACGCTACTAAGTTAGTAGTTTTACCAATTAAGTTGATGTCAATTTTTTCAATCACAATATATAGCATAAATGCAAGATACTAATTAATATGCAAATACAAAAATAAACTTACGATAATTAAAAGTTAAGGGATAGAGAAATTGACACCGGTGATTTATAGTGGTTCGGTCAACTCTTTGCATACTTCCACTCCCCCAAGCCACGCTTGAAGATTTCCACTAAGTTGAATCCACAACTTACACCGATTTTTCCGTGGCTCACTCGCAACCAAGAGTTTTGTCTCATAGGTTCACTACAAACCTTTACACAATAGTTTTATCCATATGTTCACTCTTAAACCTTTACAATGAGTTTTGTTCCTAAGCTCACTCACAAACCTTTTACAAATCACCCTTTTGAGTATGCTCACTCACAAAGGGATTTCACTACCACAAATGTATGAATATGAAGATTTAAGTATAACTTGGACACTCACAAAAATATACAAAAAAATTTAAGGATGTTAGTTACTAACCCAAGAATTCTAAGCTCTCTAAATGATATGAAGATGTATGTAGTGAGCTTATGAAATGAAGAGAGTAAATGATGAAGAAGATCAAGACAAAAATGAAATTAGGGCTCAATTTATAGTGAAGGTCAAACACTGCCATTCTCTCTGTCTAAAATCGGTATGTCGGTCTCAGAGGCTGGTATGTCAGTCTGCCAAAGCATAACAACTATATTATTGTTGAAGATTAAAGTGCAATACCGGATTACTGACCGGTATGCCGATGTGCTCATCGGTATGGGTACCGGTATGGTCCGTCCCGGTTCTAGTGGATGTGCAAACTTCAACTGACTGGTATGAGAGACCAGTATGTAGTAGTTCAGTTCTAGAGAGCATGCAAAGCTGCCCAAGACATAGTAAGACCATCGATTTACCGGTGTGAGGGACCGGTATGCCGGTCTCAATGCAAAAAATACAGGATTCAAAAGTTTAAAATATTTTACACATGACCCTAATGCATCTAAATGAATGTGCATATATCATATGAGCTTAAAAACTTATAATTATCAACTCACTTTTAAAGAGAGCTCTAAGCTAAAACTAAAAAGATATTCATCAATAAGCGTTAAGTCTTCACATCTATTATGCTCTATGCGACCAATTATTTTGACATCTTTTTGTAATGTAATATTCTAAAGAATAACGTCGGTTATTCTTATAAACCGTCACTGTTACTTACTTAGTATAATTAATAACTGTTATTTGTTTAAACCGTCATAATTTTTACGCAATTTATGACGGTTTTCTTAATAACCGTCATATTATAATTTTAATGTCGGTTTTTTAATTAATCGTCATAAATTTTCCGTCATCTTTATGCGATTCTGTAGTAGTCTCTTAATACCTCAGTCACTGTAAATACAAGCTTTTTTTTTTAGGGTTGAGGAAAATTCGGTTAGAATATGGCAGGCTCATTGGTAGTATTTGAAATGTTTGTAACTTCAGTTAGTATATAATAAAAATCTAGAACCATCAGACGTGGATGTAGGTATTTGCTAAACCACTATAATCTATACGTTTTCTTTATATTTTGCTACTGCTTTTACTTGAATATTTTCATCAACAAATTAAAATATAATTTTAAACCATTTCTTCTAAAGTCGAATTCAGGTGATTTACCAAATAAAGAGTCTGAAAACCACTTGGCCTCGAATTCAGGTTTTCTTTATATTATAAATTATGTTTGAAAAAAGAGAAATACACTAACCTCACTGATGCCTGAAGATGCTCCAGTAATGAGCACAACTTTCCCAGCAACATTTTCTCTGTAAATGGATCTTTTTATACGGTTAACAAATTTGAAAACAAGATATGTGTTGGTTCCAGCAAACCATTGAGGATGCCAGCAAGAATCAAATTGCATGCAGCATGCAGAACATGCCAAGGGAGAACCGAAAGTTGATGAAAAAAGAAGGTCCAGCTTGCATCCAACAGTGCCAAACCGTGTGGCACTGTTCACACGGTTTGAGCATTATAAATTGAAGCCTTGAGAACCATTGTTAGTATCCCAAAGAGTATAGAAATTGTACAGAGAGAGTTTGTGAGGTTTTTAAGTTTATAGTTTGTAAACTTGAATTTTATTCTTGAAGTAGTAAAATTGCATTCGATTTTTCCTCAAAACACTCCAAGAGTGATCGGTGAATCACAACAAGTGGTATCAGAGCTTCGATTGTTCTTTGGGATCGTAAAACCGAGTAACAGAGCTTTCGATCGGAAAATCGGTTCCGAAAAAAAGTTGTCAAAAATCCAATTTGAGGGCACCATCAGCTAGTTCACGTCGAGACGAGCTCGATGGTATTTCGCGGTGACCAAACGGAGGCCGGAAGACGCCGCACGCGCCAACACGCGCTGGCGAGTGAAGAAGCTTCTCGGCCACGCGCTACACGCGCCTCTGGAGGTTGAAGACGAGTCCAGTCAGCCACCACATCATCGCCACGTCAGCACCAGTCAGCCGCCACGTCAGCACAGCTGCCACATCACATTGCCACATCACCTGCCACATCCACTGCCACGTCAACACAGCCGGTCCCACTTGCCTCGTCAGCATCGCCACGTCAGCAGCCTAGTAAATTTCATTTAGCCCCCTGAAGTTTTGAAATTTACAGTTTTGCCCCAGAATTTTTAGGATTTTACAAATCAGCCCATGTGTCGGATTTAGACCAACAAAGTGTCTATTCCACCATTTTCGACCGTTCCGGACGCAACGGTGACCTCGAATTTGTGAAATTCAGCCCCGATTTTAGTGTATTTTCATTTTAAACTTTAAAACTTAAAATGGAAATGGAAGATTCCCATTCTGGTGCAATGATTAAACTGGCTGCAACTAATTACTCCCTCTGGAGACCTCGGATGATAGATTTTTTACATTGCAAAGATTTGTTTGATGTCATCGAGTTGAAGGGAGAGAAACCAGAGTCTGTTAAGGAGTATGACTGGAATAAACTCAACAACCGAACTTTGGGTCTGATTAGGCAGTGGATCGGCCATAATGTCTTCCACCATGTAGCACAGGACACAAATGCTTATGAAATATGGAGGAAATTGGAAGACATGTTCCAGGCCAAAACAGCTCGGAATAAAGCCTTAATCATGAGGCGTTTGGTGAACCTGAAGCTGTGGAGTGGAACTTTCGTTGCAGAACACACCAACGAGTTTCAAAGCTTGGTGAACCAATTGTCTGCAGTAGACATGCAACTGACAGACGAAGTTCAAGCCCTATTGCTACTTAGTTCTCTTCCTGATAGCTGGGAGACTCTGGTGGTTACTCTCAGCAACTCAGCTCCAGGAGGCAAACTTACCATGCCTATGGTAAATGATGCACTGTCAAATGATGAAGCCAGAAGAAAAGACGTGGGCTCAGATCAAACAGAAGCCATTGTCTCGGAGCAACGAGGAAGACAACATGAGAAACATCAATGTGGGAGGAAAGGCAGAAGCAAAAGCAGGGGCAGATCCAAGGACGAGAAAAAGACATACAAGTGCTTCCATTATGGCATAGAAGGCCACTTAAAGAAAAATTGTCAGAAACTGCAACGGGAGCAGGGACAAGGCAATAACCAGCCGAAGAAGAATGACGCGGAGACACTAGTAGTTACCACGGTAGATGTAGCTATATGCTCCGGCCAGGAAGAAGCATGCCTTCACACAGCAACTCAGGATGTCGAATGGGTGGTAGATACTACAGCATCCTACCACGTCACTCCTCACATGGATTTCTTCACAACATACAAAACATGAGACTTTGGAGCAGTGAAGATGGGGAATACCAGTTCTTCTCAGATAGTAGGAATTGGTGAAATACAATTGCGGACAAATTCAAGGTATACAATAACCCTGAAGGAGGTCAGACATGTTCCAGGACTTCGGCTCAACTTACTCTCGGGGGTAGCCCTTGAAAAACAGGGCTATGCTAGCCACTTCAGCAATGGCACTTAGAGGATGATAAAATGTGTCATGGTCATCGCCCGAGGACACATCTGTGGAACCTTATACAAGACTCATGTGAAGATATGTGCAGAAAGCCTAAATGTAGCTAAACCAGAGACTTCTCAGAATCTGTGGCACCAGAGACTTGGTCACATGAGTGAAAGGGGGTTGTCTACCTTCACAAAGAATGATCTAATCAATGTCTCCAAAAATGCTGCTCTGGATCCTTACAATCACTGCCTATTTGGTAAGCAACACATAGTCTCTTTCAATTTCTCTTCTACAAAGAAATCAGAGTTACTCAGTCTGGTGTACTCTGATGTATGTGGTCCCTTGGAGGTAAACTCACTAAGCGGTAACAAATATTTTCTGACTTTTATTGACGATGCTTCTCGGAAAGTGTGGGTATATTTTCTGAAATTAAATGATCAGGTCCTGGACTATTTCAAACTGTTTCATGCCATAGTCGAGCGTGAAACAGGGAAGAAACTGAAGTGCCTTTGTACAGACAATAGAGGCAAATACACTTCCAGGGAGTTCGATGCCTACTGCGGAAGCCACAATATTCGACACGAGAGGACTGTTCCACGCACCCCACAACACAATGGTGTCGCTGAAAGGATGAACCGCACCATTATGGAGAAAGTCAGAAGCATGATCAGTATGGCTAAGCTGCCAAAGCCATTCTGGGGAGAAGCTGTTCGTGCCGCCTGCTACCTGATCAACAGATCACCATCTGTACCGTTGAACTTCGAGATTCCAGAGAAAGTGTGGTCTGGTAAGAATCCTTCATATTCTCATCTCAGAATATTCGGATGTATAGCATTTGCACATGTATCCAAGGAGCTCAGACAGAAGCTCGATGCAAGGACTACTCCATGCATCTTCATTGGCTATGAAGACGAAGAATTTGGATACAGGCTATGGGACTCGAAGGAAAGGAAGGTCATCAAAAGCAGGGATGTAGTATTTCTTGAAGACCAGACAATAGAAGACATTGAAAAGCCCAAGATGCCTTCTAAAACCAGTGCCAAAAATACTGATGCAAATCCAGACACAACCCCAGCACCAACACCAATGGCCACAGATGATGATGAGGTGCAAGATTTACGAGAAGCAGAACCAGATGAGGAAGGAGGTATTGAGCAGGGGGAGCTGCAGCCTGCTCCATCAGAGGCTTCAGGATCATCCACAGATCCGGATGACAACAGACAGCCAGAACCTCCAGTACGAAGATTTGAGAGAAGCCGGATTCCATCAGCCAGATACTCAGGATCATAATACATTCTGCTTACTGACGAGGGGGAGCCAGAAACCTTCAACGAAGCGATATCTCATAAAGACAAAGACAAATGGATGCACGCAATGTAGGATGAGATGGAATCTCTGCAGAAAAACAACACTTATGAGATAGTCAAGCTCCCACATGGAATGAAGGCACTGGAGAACAAATAAGTATTCAAGCTCAAGAAAGATGGCAGCGGAAAAGTGGTCAAACACAAAGCTCGGCTAGTGGTCAAAGGATTCCTACAGAAAAAGGGAATTGACTTTGATGAGATATTTTCACCAGTGATAAAAATGGCTTCAATCCGAGTTATCCTAGGATTGGTAGCCAGATTAAATTTGGAGCTTGAACAGATGGATGTCAAAACACAGCATTTCTTCATGGTGATCTGAATGAAGAAATCTACATGGAGCAGCCAGAAGGATTCAAGGTTTCAGGTAAAGAAAACCTTGTTTGCAAGCTGAAAAAGAGCTTGTACGGGCTCAAGCACCCGAGGCAGTGGTACAAGAAGTTCGACGCATTCATGGTGGGTCAAGGCTACAAAAATACTGCAGCAGCAGATCAATGTGTATACATTCAGAGGTTTCCAGATGAAAATTTCGTTGCTCTTCTACTGTATGTAAATGACATGTTGATTGTTGGACAAGAAGCAGCGAAGATCAGCCAGCTGAATAAGGAACTCTCCAAGGCTTTTGACATGAAATAATTAGGACCAGCTCAACAGATTTTGGGAATGGAGATTGTTCGTGACAGACAGAACAAGAAGTTATGGCTTTCACATGAGAGGTATATTGAACGGGTAATCAGAAGGTTTGATATACAGAAAGCCAAACCGGTCAGCGTTCCGCTAGCGCACCATTTCAAACTGAGCAAAAGTCTGTGCCCCTCATCCAAGAAAGAGATAGAGGAAATGTCAGCAATACCATATTCTTCAACTGTTGGAAGCCTAATATATGCAATGGTATGTATCATGCCAGATATTGCACACGCAGTGGGTGTAGTGAGTCGTTTTCTCTCTAATCCTGGAAAGCAACATTGGGAGGCAGTCAAATGGATTCTCAGGTACCTCAAGGGTACAACGAAGTTTCGTCTGTGTTACGGGGGAGCTGATCCGATCTTGGAAGGCTATACTGATTCAGATATGGCGGGAGATCTTGATGGTAGGAAATCTACATCATGATTCATCTACACTTTTGCAGGGGGAGCTGTGTCATGGCAGTCAAGATTGCAGAGGTGTATTGCATTATCCACAACATAGGCTGAGTACATTGCCATAGCTGAGGCAAGAAAAAAATGTTGTGGCTAAAGCGTTTTCTCCAAGAGCTAGGGATCAAGCAGACAAATTACAAGATACATTGTGACAGTCAGAGTGCTCTGGACCTGAGCAAGAACTCAATGTATCATTCCCGAACGAAACACATTGATATTCGCTATCACTGGATACGGAGGTGATGGATCAAAAACTGCTGAGACTAGTGAAGATCCATACAGATGAGAATCCAGCCGATATGTTAACAAAGGTGGTTACTCGGGACAAACTAGAGTTGTGTAGAGACATAGTCGGGATAGCTGTCAGATGACGATTGCTTCGGATGCAGCTGGATGGGGAGATTTGTTGGTTCCAGCAAACCATTGAGGATGCCATCAAGAATCAAATTGCATGCAGCATGCAGAACATGCCAATGGAGCACTGAAAGTTGATGAAGAAAGAAGGTCCAGCTTGCATCATTTCCAGCTTGCATCCAACAGTGCCAAACCGTGTGGCACTGTTCACACGGTTTGGGCACTATGAATTGAAGCCTTGAGAACCATTGTTAGTATCCCAAAGAGTATAGAAATTGTATAGAGAGAGTTTGTGAGGTTTTTAAGTTTATAGTTTGTAAACTTGAATTTTATTCTTGAAGTAATAAAATTGCATCGGTTTTTTTTTCCTCAAAACACTGCAAGAGTGATCGGTGAATCACAACAATATGGTGGTAAGAGGAAAATGAAAGTAATAAGCGTTAATGGAGGGAGTAAAATATTCAGGTTCTTTAGGATCAAATCAGCCATGGTTCTCTGTAGGGAAAGAAAGCATTAAGTGGAAGAGATATAGCTACCTCACCTATTTTAATTTCTTTGTCAACTCTGCTGAGGTGTTCCAATTTTGCCGGTGTTTAAGTTGTAATATCTTTTCATAACCGGTCCCAACCCCGAAAAAAAAGATCGTGTTAGGTCTCGATAGCCAACATTAAACTCGTTGAATTTCTTGACATAGATCCTAAACTGAACCACATCTAGTGGGAAAAACTTTATTTATTTTTTTTGAATTACAATTCTACAGATATACAATCTGAAATCTATTGGGATATTCAATACATACAATTATCGCACATCCAGACATCTACGTCTACTAAGAGACAAGCCCTAACCGGAAAAAACTTTATTTGGTTTGGTAATTTAAGTACGAATAATGCTGGTTGCATTCCCTAGACATTCCCTCAATATTGTATTTTTATAGTTTGTGTCTAATATTCAAAACTTGCCTTTTGAATTTGTTAATTTAAGCACAAAAAAATCAAAAATTATATTATATTATTAAATTATTATATGCGCGACATGATATAACAATTGTATAATAAATTTTCTTCGTTGAACGAGCACTCGGAGAGTGTAAGTAGCATTGTTGTGTAAGTCCTAATCCAAAAGGCAAAAGTAACCGTGGTTACATTTATATATAGCAAGAGAATATGACATGAATTTGGTGGCATTTGAGGATGATAATTACTCAGAATTAATATAGCAACATGTTTCATTTATTAATTGCTGTTGAGAAATTAAATCTATCTTCCCCTGATAATTGCCGGCAGGCCTCAATCGTAGTACATAGCTGTTAGCTGTCACTCACAAAATTCAGAACTAGTTAGGTTTAGTGGTTAATCACTAATTTTAAGAATTTCAGAAACCTTGCATTTTGGTCCAATATTCTCACAATTTGGAAAACTTTGCACTTGAGTCCAGTACTTCAAAACTTTTGAGATATTACAATTTACACTACTGAGTTTTGAAAACTTACAATATGGTCTACTTATGTCTTAACAAAGCTTCGCAATTTAATC
The DNA here is from genome assembly GCA_019454045.1 of Zanthoxylum bungeanum. Taxonomy (NCBI): domain Eukaryota; kingdom Viridiplantae; phylum Streptophyta; class Magnoliopsida; order Sapindales; family Rutaceae; genus Zanthoxylum; species Zanthoxylum bungeanum. The sequence continues at coordinate 42,643 of SKCR01036883.1, read as the reverse complement.
CATTATTCAAAACTTTCACGAAATTACATTTGGACTAAAAAAACTTGTGACAACTTTAGGATATTCCATTTAATATAACACTTTAGAAGTCTTAAAAGGCAGAGATAGTAAGACCATGCATTCAGTCGCCCACCTAGAATTCCAAGAGTGTCTGGTATATGGTGAGATGAGAGGTACATATGAGGAACACTGAAACATTTTAGAGACGTACCAAAACTCTTACACACCTTACTCAAACACTTATAACCCTAGTTGGAGGAACCATCCCAATCTTAGTTGGAAACAAGATTCTCATCAGCCGAGTTAAACATCTCAACCTAGAGGTTATAATGCTCCCCAGTATGACACACCTACCATTCCTAGGAATTCTTTAGAAGATACGATGCATGCAATTATAGAAGCCCAGAGTAAGACCAATCATAGGTTTGAGTCGTTGATAGCTCAGATAGCTGAAGACCATAATGAGATTAAGAGTCAAATGTCTAAATTGACCAATGTCCTGAGTGTGCAAGAAAAATGAAAATTATCATCCCAGACTCAACCTAATCCACAGGGCAACACATGGCGCAAGCTGATTATGAGGTAGCCAATATAAAAAGTGTTAATGCCATAATAACTAGGAGTGGTAAGGAGGTAGGCTTGCAAAATACTTCCGACACTATAGGTGACCCTAAGGCTAATAATGCTAACACATCTCAGGAAGAACAAGTGCTACATTTCCAAATTAGGGTACCCTTTTCCTCAAGCACTTAACATTTTTCATGTCGAGAAGCAACCACATAGTGATGATGAGTGTCATTACTCATACATGCTAGAAACAATCCTGCCGGAAACAACTTCTTTGCACCATGAGTCAAACCCTCCCAAAGTGAAATTGATTCTAAGAAACCGGAAAAAAGAGGAAAATGAGAGTCCATGCCCAATTAAAGATGATCCTTGGGAGATTAAAAAGGAGATTGAGCCAACTTTACCTTTGAGCAGCCAAAAATTTCAATAATCTCCAGATCCTAGAGGATCAATGGATAAACTGCCACAGCTAGACAAAAATTCTCTCTCATGCCTTCATCAGTTCGCTAGATGGAAGCCACCATGACAAACTTGGGTGGTTACGTCTGGCTGAAGACATTAAACTTAGCGCTAGCGGGGAGGCAACCATTGCATCTTCATTTTATTTTAATTATTTATGTTATTTTATTTTATTTTATTTATTTACTTTAGTTTTATTTATCTATTTGCTAATTGCATGTTTTTTTTATTGCATAAGTCTTTATGCAAGTCTCAGTGCCACATACACAACCACACAACTAAAGTCTCATCAACAGGAACCTGATCAACTCCGCGTCTGGTAGTGTTGTTCCTTAATCCTTTTTCTTTATATTTATCTTATATTAAGGACAATGCAAGTTTTAAGTGTGGGGGTATATGCATGTGCAACCTGTTATCTGTTACATTAAAAAAATTATTGTTTTGTTTTGTTTGTTTTTAGTCCTTAATAGTTAAGCATAAGTCCAATGATGATATTGTTTGTTTTAGGATGAAATCTTAGAAACGATAAGTCATTTAATATACTTTTATCTGATGCTTTGAATAGTTTATCTATGTTAGACTTGTAAGTAATTAATTATAGGTTTTTAGCAATGAAAGCCTGAATAGTTAGCAAGGTGACTAGTTGAATAAATTGCATGTTATGAATGACCGTTTGCTTAGATGTCTATCCTGATTTGCTAGTGTTATTATGTGTGGTATGGTTGAAAATAAAAGAAAAAGTCTCTAAAAAAGAAAATAAAATACTTATAACCGATAAGCGTGAAGCTACCCATGGGAGAGTATTAGGACCACCATGAGGAGAAATGATACCTTAAAGGGTATGTGTGTTGAAAAAAAGAAAAAGAAAAAAAATTCAAAAAGAAAAGCAAAAAGAGACAAGAAAAGAAAAACCATACTATACTGAGCACATAAAAGCAATTACAGAGCTTAATTGAGATATCTAGGTTGGTTTGACCCATCGATCACAATTTTTTTAACAAAATCATTGAGTTAACTTACCTAGGAATAAAGCTGTGAATGAACCTTTAGACACACACACACTGTGAGTCTGGCTTAGATGATTTATTCAAGGACTTGGATCTGAGTTACGTTGAGTACTTTGAAGATTCTCTGATTTCATTATTAGGCATTCTTTGAGGACAATAATATGTGTAACTATTGAGAATAGTTTGTTTTGTTATTTAATTTTTGCATGATTGCATGTTTTGAATGACGTTTGGGGGTATCGTTGTTGTAAGTCCTCACGAGACTATAATTCGTCCACTAGGAACACCTAGGGGTTTAAAGGCTTGTTGTATACGCTAAATGCAATCGTGATCCCTACGAAAGTGGCTTAGATAGTTTTCTTATTTATTTAGTCTTATTTTATTTCGCGCTTGAATTGCTAGGGACTAACAATAAGCTGGTTGAGGATTGTGATAAGTACATGAAAATATACTTTGAACATCATTTATTCAGGTTTATTGTTAAGTATTTAGTTCTATATTTAATATTTTATTATATAATTTTTATCATTATATTAATTTAGAAAGTATTTATTATTTAAGTTAATTTAATAATTTATGGCTTATTATTGTAGGAATTGGAAAGAAAACAAACACAAACAAAAGAAGCTCCAAGTTCACGCGTGGGAAAGAAGCCAATTGGGAACCGAAATATTTGACTAAGTGAAAAAGGAAGCATTCACGTTGACCAAAGAAAACAAAAGGAAGCATGAAGAGGAAAGTGTTGTTTGGCTTCACATGTGTGCCCATGTGCATTAGCTTCTAATTTTCCTTGTTATTAAAACCTACAAAAGTGGCGAGTGAGAAAGAAGAAAGCAAAATGGGGCCTCACGCTTTGACTTTAAAAAGGAAAGCCAGGAAGATATTTGTTTACCAAAAGAGAAAGCTTGCAAACACATGGGCCCCAAGTGCTTGGATTAGGTTTAAATATTTCATGCTATAAAAAACATGCAAGGTGAAGGTGGCGTGAAAGAATGAGAGCTCTCCAGACGCGTGAAACAAAGAAATAATTGTGGGAGGCAGAAAGCCTCACGCAAGCAGAGGAGGAGAACGCAGACGCTGAGCCGAGAGTTAGAGAGAAGAAGCAGAAACAGCAAAGAAGCCGAGAGTTGGAGCAATATAATTCAGAACAATATGTCTCTCCAATCCCCCAAGCTATCTTTATTTCTTTTATGGAGAACTAATCTCATAGGCAAATGTATGGATGAACTCTTGTTTTTGATTTCTATTATTTATGTTGTTGATTTTTCTATGAACTTAAACCGTTTAATACAATTGATGTTTGTTACTCTTTATTATTTTCCGATTATTGAATCCAGAAATTATGTTTTGTCAACTCCTATATAGATCCAGTCATGTTTCTTCTATGTGTGATTTGCGAACTTAGTTGTGATTGGTAAAAGTTGTTCTATGTGTTGGTCTTCTGCTGCAGTATTGCCTGAGGGTATATTGTTGACGTTAGATAGCTCGTAACGATGACTTATATGTGCTGTTAGCATGGAGAAAATAATCATTAATTACCTTGGAATTTAATATGCGTAGCATTTTATATCTTCCGACTATTGGTTTGGGATGTGAAACTTTCAGTTGAGTAATAACATGAATCAATAACTGAATATAAGAGTTTGATACAAAAGGGATTCTCTATGCTTTGTCATATCTCTCTACTGATATCTTTTATTTACTTTCCATAGTTTTTATCTTAAAGTATAAATTCATTTATTTTATTTTCATTAAGTTATTGCTTACGTTTTGTTTGAGTAAATTAGTTCATGTAACCATCTCTCTGAAGAATCGACACCCCAGCTATACTGCGATAACCGCAAATATCTTTTGGGCGTAATCAGTTGGCAATGTTACTGAGATTATAATTATGATTGTACTTAATATGACTGAGGGTCGACAATGTGACTTTGGTAATTAATATGACTGAGGTACATATAATACATTTTTCATTCACCACTGAGGTAAAAAAAATGTGATTATGGCATAGTTTAATGTGAAATGTGTGACACAATAAATTTAAGGCTAATTTTGATCTTACATAAATTTGATTTTGAGAGAGGTTTGTTGATGAAAGTTGTAGGTATATATGTTAAACATCTGTGTAATTTTTTTAAATACGATTTGGAGTTTGGATATAGATATGGTTGTTTGAAAATGATTTGTTTGAAATGATTATTCTCTTATAAACGTTACAATCATTTTTACCCAATTTTTTCATCGAAATATATTGACAATGAGTTTTGTTTTAAAATTTAGGATTTGTATATCGATGATATGTAATTTTTTTTTTATGAAATACTTTATATTTTGAGTAATATTTAAAAAAAAAAAAATTCTTTTTTAAAACGCACACCCAATACATGCGCGTGTGGTGTGTTTTAATTTTTTTTTTTTTTTGTTTAAAAAAAAAATGGGTTAAATTCTTCTCCATTTTGATAGGTTTACTATAATATAATTAAATGTAAAATCTTAAGTTAGATTTTTTTTTTTTTAATAAAAGCCCCATTTAAAAATGATCAAATAAGACAATATTTGGTTATTATCATTAAAATTAAAATAAACTAGTAGGGATCCCGTGCAACGTGCGGATTAGTTTGGATAATATTTCATAATTTATCATTGTTTATAAAACTTTATTTTCGTTTATAAGGAATTTTAAAGTTAATAAAAGTAACAAAATAAATATCAAATTTAATAAGAACTTATAGACATGAAACAAATTCATAGAACCTAAAAACTAAAAAAAAAAAAAAAAAAGCAAATAAATGAACCTACAACTTTTAATGAATTCATTAATATAAATTCTTTGAATTTGTAGCTTTTTAAACCTAATAATTCATTTTAATGGTAAGTGTTTTTAACAATAACTTTTCAAAACAAATCTTGATGTATTGAACTACCACCTTTTAAGGAGAGAGTTCCAAGCCTTAGTGAATTAAGGAAAAGTTTAGAAAAAAACTAAGGATTAAGGAGGAGCTTAGAAATCACTTAGAATAGATATATAATATATATATATATATATTATATATATATATATAAAAGATGATAAAAAAAATTAAAGTAAATTTACAAATTATATATTATATAAAATCTAGGGGTGATGTGAAATCCACTGTGTCCTGTCTAATGGTGAGAAGATGAAGAAAAACAATTTAAAGTGTATATATAGGGAGATAATCAGGTCAGGATTTCTTGACCGAAGCTAAAAAATAAAAAAACATGTATTTCGAGATGTTAAAAAAATATAATTTTCAATGCATCAAAATGGATATTTTTTGTCTTTTAATAAGGTCCAAAACGAGAAAGTCTGAACTTGTTTCAAATCTCTGAGTTACTCTCATAATTTATTTAATATAAATTCACGTAGATTTCGCTTATCTACTTGCTAGATCCTAATTCAGTTATCATAATATTTAAGGTCAGGCTAAACTTTTTTTAATATATTACAAATCTCCAGATATAAAATCGGAAATTTAAAGGAACATTTGAAAACAACATATATTTATAGCATAGTCCAAAAACTTATGTCTACTAAGACGAGCTCTATTTCCATATCGAAGATATGTCTACTATCACAAATATTAGAAGAGACATATTTACTCATATATATTATTAATATAATGTGATTCAATTTTGAGTCCCATAAGAGGGCAATGGACTTACCATTGGGAGCGCAATGATCCATTTAGGAATATCAGCGGATATGATATCTTCAATTTTTTAGATATCTCATTCACATCCCAAAGAATTCTCATATGCACAATTTATCCATATCTAATTAAATTTTCGAAGATATATTTATATTCACATCCGTCCATCAATATGGATATCCATACCCATCTAAAGTATCATCACAACTAGAAAAATTAGAAATTAATTGGTGCATTTAATACAAATCTAATAATTCAATAAAAATTTTATTTGAACACATTTTAAAATACCAGTTTCAATATAATTTTCACATAAAATATTACAATTAACAAAAAAAATTCAATAATTCAACAAAAACAATTACACATGTCATGTTTGCAATGTATCAACATATTTTGATGGAAGACCATGTATCAATACAATCTTCAAGTATCCTTTAATCAAACAAAGCCATCAGATTCCATTTATCAATCATATATTTGTAATCACCATCAATACTAGGAAATAGACATTTATCACACACAAAAAAAAAAAAAAAAAAAAAAAAAAAAAACATCTAGAAACCAAAATGCATGAAGAGACATAATCCAATAATTGTGTCTATAATAAATTTATGATATTTTTTTATTATTGAATGAATATCGAAGATCTGAAACCAATATCGGCAACCATCTAATTTCTTCACGGATACCTAGTTTAATATCCACAACATATCTTTTTTTCTTGGAAACAGAGCAACTTCATAAACCATAAAGCAATTACAGAGAACGGAGGAAAAATCCTCTAACCACATGCCAGATATTAATCCCTGGCAAGCGATTTTAGCTATATTGTGAGCATACATATTACAAGCTCGGGGATTAAAATGAATATCAACCGAATTAAAATTCCCAAGTTCATCTTGGATATCTGAAATGATCCATCCAATTTCCTTTGAGTTGCTTTTTACACCTTTCACAAGGTTGAACTATGGTAAAGATATCTGATTAAAGATATTTTTTCCAATTAAAGATGACTGATTCCATTCTAGCACTTTTGATGCACTGAATAGCAAACCACACAGCTTGAGCTTCTGCCGATTCGAGGTCAATAATATCACCATTAAAGTGCCTCGCCGCAGCAGCTTTTAACATCACCTTTGTAATCTATGATAATAACTCCAAGGCCTACTGAGTGCGCGTTAGTGTCCATGGCAGCATCAACATTAATCTTGAACCATCCAGGCATAGGAGGCCACCAACGGCTCTCATTTGGCCTCCTGATTTGGGGTTCTGAATCAGTAAGGTTTGACTGCACTTTCTGGTAAGAAGTGGTGATCGCTTCTGCTTTAGCTACCACCTGAAGCGCACGAACCTGCTGTTTTTCTGGAAAATACTCTCATTTCTACCACTCCATATTGACCAAAGCAAGGCAATCACACTTATATTTTCTTTCTTTGATAGCTGGGCAGTACATAGCAAAATAAAATCCCACGTGTCCTCTCCTATAACCTGACGCACGAGCTGAACAAATTTTGAGATTCTCCCGCACTCTCTGGCCCTCTTACAGAATAGAAGAGCATGAGCATTTGTTTCTTTGCACTGGCCACATCTTGTGCACTCATCAAAATCAAATAAACTTCCACGGTAATGCCAGCACCATGATATGCGCTTTTGAACTAGAAGCAGTAGATCCACTTGTTGTGATGAAACACACACAATAGAGGAGATGTGAGATAAAATTCTTCTTTATATTACACAAAATAAAGAATTACAAAGCTTACAAACCCAAGCTTTACAAAAAACTCTCAAACATTTTTACTCTCTATTATTCTCACTTCTGGGATTTTGGGATGATTTACAAGTGATCCAAAGGCTCAATTTTATACTGTCAAAAACGTGTGCACTGTAGCACACGTTTTTGACAGTTTGCAACATTGCAATCAAGCTTGCAATCAAGCTTTCGGTGGAAGTCCTTTCAACTTTCGGCTGGTTTGGTGGTTTCCTGCATGATTCATGCAACCTTGCTGTCTTCAACAAATCTCCCACTCGGTGAAGATTTCCCAAAAATCTGAGCCGACCATCAATCATCCAAATCCGGATGCTCAAAAGGATCCACCTCTGGCTGCATCTGTATGACTGCCTACGTACCCTGAGTTTGGATCAAGCCAATCGTAGTTCTCTAAATCTCCCCACTCTGACTATGTGGAGAGTTTTGTCATCCCGGCTATGGCACGACAAATTTCAAGCTTCTCCTTCGGTAAAACCTTGGTGAGCACCGTTGTTGTCGGTGTGAATTTTCCTGAGTTCTAATAACTTTGAGCTCAGGACGTCCCGTATCCAGTGATACCTCACATCGATATGTTTTGACCTCGAGTGAAATGTGGAATTTTTACCAAGGTATATAACACTCTGGCTATCACAGTACAAAGTGTATTTCTCCTGCTTGAAACTCAATTCCTGGACGAATGTCTTCATCCACAACAATTCCTTGCAAGCTTCTGTCATTGCAATGAATTCCGCCTCTGTTGTAGAAAGTGCAACACATCTCTGCAACCTCGATTGCCATGCAACAGCTCCCCCCGAGAGTAATCAGATACCCCGAAGTAGACTTTCGGGTATCCACATCTCCTGCCATATCTGAATCGGTGTAGCCTATCAACACTGGTTCACTGTTTCCAAAACATAGTCTCATTTTGGATGTGTCTCGTAGATGCCGCATAATCCATTTGATGGCATTCTAGTGTTCTCGTCCTGGGTTTGACATAAACCGGATGACCAATCCAACTGCGTGTGCTCAGTCTGGCCTCGTGCACACCATGACATACATAAGACTTCTCACTGCTGAGGTGTATGGAACCTGTTTCATTTCCTCATTCTCTGTCTCAGTAGAGGGACTCTGTTGTGTACTCAATCTGAAGTAGGTAGTAAGAGGAGTGCTAACCGATTTAGCCTTGTCCATCAGGAATCTCTGAAGTACCTTATCGATATACTTCTCCTGTGACAAGTATAACCTTCTGGCTTTTCGATCACGGCCGATCCTGATGCCAAGAATCTGTTTAGTTGGCCCTAAGCCTTTTATCTCAAAAGACTTACTCAGTTGCTGCTTCAAATTTTCAATCTTCGATTGATTCCAGCCAACTATCAACATATCATCTACATATAACAGTAAGATGATAAAGTCATCGTCAGAAAATTTCTGAACGAAAACACAATGGTCTGAAGTAGTCTTCTGGTATCTCTGCTCCCCCATAACTGACTCAAACTTCACGTATCACTGTCTCGGTGCCTGTTTCAAATCGTAGAGGCTTTTCCTGAGTCTGCACACATAGTCATCTTTTCCTTTGACTCTGAAGCCTTCTGGTTGCTCCATGTAAATTTCTTCTTCCAGATCTCCGTGAAGAAATGCGGTCTTGACATATATCTGCTCAACTTCCAGGTCGAGGCTTGCTGCTAAGCTGAGTACCACTCTGATGGATGACATCTTCACAACTGGAGAGAAGATTTCATCAAAGTCAATGCATTTTCTTTGATTAAATCCCTTGACGACTAGACTGACTTTGTATCGGGGTTGTGAAGTGTGCTCATGTTGCTTCACCCTGTACACCCATTTTTTCTTCAAAGCTCTTTTACCTCTTGGCAATTTCACCAACTCAAAAGTGTGATTGTCATGCAAAGATTTCATCTAATCTTGCATGACTTCCTCCCACTTTTCTTTGTCTTCTGTTTCCAAAGCCTCCTGTAGCTCTCGGGTTCTCCCCCGTCAGTAAGCAGCACATACTCATATGCAGAGTATCTAGTTGAAGGTCGCCTCTCTCTCTCAGACCTTCTCTGTGGAACTGTTGGTGTAGCTTCTGGTACTGGTGGTTGATCATGATCATCATATCTGGGAGCTTCATCATTTGTACCATCATGTCTAGGAACCTCATCTTCAACTTGTACTGGCACCGGTGTATGAGGTTCTGGATTCACATCTCTGTATTGCTGGGGCATTGTCTTCAATTCCTTTCGGATATCTTCTATGGTCTGATGTTCAATGAAGATAACATCTCAGCTTCTGACAATTTTCTTCTCAACATGATCATACAATTTGTAGCCGAAATCATCCTGACCATAGCCAATAAAGACATAATGTCGCGTCTTTGCATCAAGTTTGGATCTCTCGTCCTTTGGGATGTGTACAAATGTTTTGCACCCAAAGACATGTAAGTGTTCATAAGACACTTCTTTACCTGTCCAGGCTTGGTTAGGAACATTACCTTTCAGTGCAACCGCTGGGTACATGTTCAAAACATGTACTGTTGTGTTGAGTGTCTCCCCCCAAAATATCTTTGGTAGCTTGGATTGTGGAAGCAAGCTTCTGACCCTTTCGCACAAGGTTCTGTTCATCCTCTCAGCTAGGCCATTCAGCTAAGGTGTCTTCGGAGGTGTCGTTTGATGTCGGATTCCTTGCTTCTTGCAGTACTGATCAAACAGACCTCTGTATTTTCCACCATTATCTGTTCTGATGCATTTGAGTTTCTTACCGATTTCTCTCTCCACCAGGGCGTGAAACTCCTTGAACACTCTCAACACTTGATCTTTTCTCTTCAAGGTGTATGCCCAGATCTTCATTGAATGATCATCTATGAATGTCACAAAGTAAAGTGACCCACCAAGTGTTCTTGTCTGCATCGGACCACATACATCTGAATGTATGAGGTCAAGTACCTCCGATTTCCGTTGAGGCGTGGAGCTCTGGAAGGACACTCTGTTCTATTTTCTAGCCATGCAGTGTTCACACTTTCGTAAGTGTGAGTTCTTCAATTCGGGAAGAACATTCCGCCTGCGTAGTATTTCCATCCCCGTTTGACTCATGTGACCGAGCTTTTTATGCCATAGCTCGACTGCCTCATTACTGTTAACTGTATTTATGGTATTATTGGAAATCTTAGCATGCATCAAATACAGAGTTGAATCTTTCTTACCCTGTGCCACCACCATTGATCATTTAGTGAGCTTCCAGGTTCCGTCACGAAAGGTGCTGCAGAACCTCCATCATCCAGCTTGCATGTTGAGATCAGGTTTAACTGGATGTCTGGGATGTGCTTGACTCCCTTCAACACTAGTCTTGTCCCGTTGTCTGTTTCAAGGCAGATTTCTCCAATACCGACGGCTTTGGACTGTCCGTCATTCCCCATCCTTACAGCACCGTAGTCTCCTGGTGTGAAAGATGAAAAGAAGTCTCTGCGAGATGTGGCGTTTATGAAGGCTCCACTATCTATCACCCAACTGGTCTCGTGGCTGGAAAGATTCACAACATCTTCTTCATACATAATGCATAATTCTTTGGAGGTATTTTCGGTGGTAGTAGCAACTCTTTCTTGATTAGAGTCATCATCTCTCTTGGATTGATCGTTCTTCAGTTTGTAACAGTCCCTCTTCATATGACCTTTCTTTTTACAGTGGAAACATTCAATTTCTCTCGTTTTGATTTCCCCCGATTCTTGTCTGATTTACCTGGGCCTCAGCTTTTACTCTTCCCCCTTCTGGTGTTCTTCTTTGTCACTAGAGCTTCTGAGGTTGAGGTTGATGCTGACTCTTGCATTCTGGTCCTCTTTTCTTCCTCAAAGATCCTAGTATTTGCCATCTCCATAGTGACTTTCCCATCTATGGCTGAATTTATCACCGTAGATCTGAACGTTTCCCAAGATTCTGGTAACGTATTAAGGAGTATTAAGCCATTTACCTCATCTCCGAAGTCTATGACCAATCCATATAATTCTTTCATGGTGCCGACGAAATCGTTGATGTGGTCCGCCACAACTGTACCTTCCTGATATTTCAAACCCATCATTTTCTTGATGTAGTATAACTTGTTGTTGCTAGTCTTTGCTCGGAAAAGCTCCTCCAGCTTTCTCCATAAGACACGTGCATTTGTTTCTTCACTGACATGGTTCACGATACTGTCGTCGATCCACAGATGAATAGTACTGCATGTTTTCCGGTGAAGATTAGTCCACTTCTCATCGGACATTCCTTCTGGTTTCTGCTCCAGAAATACCGATCCATCACAGTCCTTCACATACAGAAGGTATTTCATCATTCCCCTCCATGTGAAATAGTTTGTACTGGTTAACAAAATCATTTTTCTGTTGCCCCCATCCATCATAAAAATTCTAAGTAGAATTTCAAAAAACAGAGCTCACCGTTGCGTCCGGAATGGTAAAAAATGGTGGAAATGATGTAAGGGATTCAGGTCGGGCGCAACGGAAACTTGGGTCGGGGCTGAAATCGTATTTCAAAACTTTTTCAAAATACCAAGTAGATTATTCAATATCTAATATGAATAATCTATTCGGATTTCACCTAAACCCAAAATTTACTTATGTGTATGATCAAATCAGATGAAGTAATAATCCGACCACAAAAGGCCATTTGTCCGACCACATCAAGTCATGGTCGACCACATGTGGTCATGATCCGACCACATCATGTCATGGCCGATCACATATGGTCATGATCCGACCACATCATGGAAGACCAGACGAGGTCCAACCAGACCATGTCCGACCAGACGAGGTCCGACCAGACCATATCCGACCAGACCATGTCCGACCTGACGAGGTCCGACCAGACCATGTCCGACCAGACCATGTCCGACCAGACGAGGTCCGACCAGACCATGTCTGACCAGACCATGTCCGACCAGAGTCAAACAGAAGAGTATTTTAACATGCATCATATACAAATCCAAATACTCAACATAAATGAAAAGCCAAAAGGTGGTAAAAGGTCAGAAACTTGAAACCAACACTTAAATCAAGTTTCTAAAACACCATTACAAGCCTCACCACAATGAAACAACTATAGAACATTCTAGGTTATTTAAGAGTGGGTCAATAACTCTAGAATGGCAACAATGTTTCTTAAACCATCAATAAAATGCTTATTAACTCATTAGTAACATTCTATGATCTTTATACATTGTAGGCACTGCATTTTTGCACATAAGTCCCTATGATGGGTCTCATTTGGAGACACTACCTTTTAAGTCACGGAGGTCACGAAAAACGGACGTCGGAAGGGGAAATTCAGAATAAACAAGGTTCACTGTTTTCGTTCGTGCTGCGTTCGGTATACGTTCGAACTCCAAAAAGATTGCGGGCGTTCGTGCCGCGTCTGAGGAGGCGTTCGAACGGTGTCGGTAATTCTGGTTTTGCTGCTAGCCTCACATTAAGCCCAATTCGCCCAAGCCTTGGCCCACACGCCCAAGCCCACTTAAAACACAACATTTAACACATGGTGAAATCAAAACAAATCTAAAAATCACATACCAAATTAAAAAGATGTCATGCCTAATTAAAATCAATCATAACCAATTAAAAATATTGACTTCCTAATCTAACAAATTGTATTCCTAAACAAGACAATCAAATATTCAACCTTCCTAATCTAAGCCAATCTTGTCTCCATCAATCCATTGCTTTCTTTGTCTAACACCAAATCATATCCCCTCTTTAATGCCAAAATCCATTCCTTGTGAGACAAGGTAGAGCCCTAGCCATTCTCTATATAAATAACCCATAACCAAGACATGCATCCTCTAGCTCATACAGATAACTCACACAAAAATCACAACAAAAAGAGCCTTAGCCACTCACGGTAATAGCAACAAGAAGAACATAAACAATTCCCTTCATCTCCTCCACTCCATAACCGAAAATAGCACCCCCCCTAAACCTTTACCCATCACCGAAAATCTCCCACATACAACAGCCCTCCATCACCGAAAATATACCACCAAACAGTAGCCCAAACACACCCCAAACAGCCCTTGAAACACGCCTGGACAGCAGCCCAAACCACTCCCAAAACAGTCCCTAAAATCCCTTAAAGCAGTAACATAAACTGCACTTATAACCCTTGAATAACCACACAAAACTACACTAAAAAAAACCTTGAAAAAATACTCGAAACAGTTCGTTGAAACGTTAAGACAGTGACCTGAACAGTGAGCAGAAGATACAGAAGAAACAGCAGCAAAATGGAGACCAAACGGCGAGCAAAGCAGCAAAACAGTGAGCTAAGACGCTAAACCAGTGAACCAGAAGAATAATGAGCTTTTACCCCTTCCGATCTCCGCGAAACGCAAGTCCGAAGACAACTTAAAAGGTTAGACCTGAGGGTACTTTCCACACTCATCTTTATTCGATTTTTTTATTTATTTTGACTGCATTTCAATTTTTGTTGAATCTTGTGTGTGTATGATGCGTGTTGTGGGTATTGGATGAATGAAAGAGTGTCGTCTCTTGTGGTATATAGGATGGAAACCCAGACATAAATTCTGTAGCCGAATCCGAATGGACGGTAGTGCGGTCTGTACTTGGGATACAACTCCACGTACCGCTTGAGTAAACGACACCTTCTTTTATTTCATGTTGCTTTGATTTATTTATTTATTGTTCGTCACTTGAATTCTGCATGTTGCTTATTTACGTACGATTCACATCGAGCGCATGGGCTTAGTAAGTGGAATGAAAGATCCCCTATGGGGAGGGGTTAAAGCCCTTTACCACATGCTTTCGCCGCACCGGTTGATGTGTGTTCGGTTGAATGCAAGACACGTTCAATCGGGCATACTACGTTTGATATTATTGTTTTTAATTATTTGTATGCATGATTCAATCGAGCGCATGGGCTTAGTAAGTGGAATGAAAGATCCCCTACGGGGAGGGGTTAAAGCCCTTTACCACGATGCTTTGCCGCGCCGGTTGACGTGTGTTCGGTTGAATGCAAGACACGTTCAATCGGGCATACTACGTTGATATTATTGCTTTTAATTCTTTGTATACATGATTCAATCGAGCGCATGAGCTTAGTAAGTGGAATGAAAGATCCCCTACGGGGAGGGGTTAAAGCCCTTTACCACGATGCTTTGCCGCGCCGATTGATGTGTGTTCGGTTGAATGCAAGATACGTTTAATCAGACATATTGAGCTTGACATTGTTGCCTTTATTCTTTGTGTTGCATGCATCAGGTCTGGTTTCGTTTGAACGCGTTCCCGAACGCTACACGAACGCGAACCTTCTGTTTACCGTTCGAACGCGTTCTCGAACACTACGCGAACGCACACGCACTTTCTTAGTCTCATCATGCATCAGGTCTGTTTCCGTTCGAACGCGTTGTCGAACGCTATACGAACGCAAACCTTCTGTTTACCGTTCGAACGCGTTCTCGAACGCTACGCGAACACACATGCACTCTCTTAGTCTCATAATGCATCAGGTCTGGTCTTCCGTTCGAACGCGTTCTCGAACGCTACACACGAACGCGAACCTTCTTTTACCGTTCGAACGCGTTTTCAAACGCTACGCGAACGCGCACCCACTGAACTGAGTCTTTTCCATCAGATTTCATACATAGTTTTCCTAGTAGCTATCCCCACATGTATGAATACAATGTGTTTAATGTATTACAATTCATATACCTATGTCATGATAACATTTGAGTATTATTTCTTGTGGTATATCGGATGGAAACCCAGACATAAATTCCGTAGCCGATTCCGAATGGACGGTAGTACGGTCTGTACTTGGGATACAATTCCACGTACCACTTGAGGAGGTGCTCACATGTATGCTTGTGTGGTTAGTATGTGTGCTTTGTTTTCTTGAATATAATATGCCAATGACGTGTATGTTTGTCGCTCCTTTGATGTACTTCCAAGCATGCAATCTTAGATGTGAAATATATGTGTAAGTTTTATTTTGTACATGTGAATTTAGAAGCATGATACTCCTGGAAATAAGTGCTACTTAAGCCTGATTAAATTATTACATAAATCCTTTCATTACAAGTGGCATGAGTAAGGGACCATTCCGAACCCAACGGTTTGAGGTCTTCCCTTGCGAGGGGTGAGTGCGGCCTTAAATCTTATTTTCCCGGTTCACACCGGGTGGCGACTCCATTATTCTCCGGTTTAGTCTCCCGTGGCTACTCCGTACTCCCGACCGGGCCGCGAGCCCGAGACAGCATGCGTCGCCCAGTTTCTGTGTCCCGCAGTCTGGCGACTCCACTGGGGATAGAGAATCGGCCCCGAAATATTGTCTTGTAATGTTTGGATTTATGTTTTAATTGACCGTGTCTATAGTGGATAAAATGAGGGTTTAATCAAAGGCATTTTGAGGCTAGGTAATGGTTTGGTGTCTTCCTTCACTCACTACCTTTCTAGAAGGAAAAGTTGTGAAGGCACCTAGATAGCCATCTACTCGTAGCCTATTGTGATGGACTAATTTTGAGGACACGTTGTTTATTCCTGACACCAAGCGATAAGAGCCTAAGAGGCTTGGGTATTTAAGTGAGCCTCGCACCACCTTCCCTCTGGGGAATCTACAATGGGAAATCCATTTGACAGTCCGTCACACACCATAGCTCATTGGCACGTACCTTAGTGTATAAAAAAGGGTGCGCTCACTTGGTTGCCCGAACCCTTGATTAGGGAGACCTAGTTGTGGGCTATCCTTCGCCGATGAGAGCCTTTGTCTACACTCTTGTGAACCCACACATAGACCAGGATTGTATGGTTAAAGTAACAATTATTTCCTTGAGTATGTGCTTGTGGACCATCCTCATTTGGACGCAGTTGGACCATTGTCAGAAATGCGGACTTGCTGGGCCATTTAAACTGGAGCGAGTTCGTATCTTATGACCATTGGACCCAAAGCTTGTGAAACGTTGATGGGCCATTCTGTAGAAATGATTACGTTATGTTTGCATTATCTTTCTTCTATGCTTGTGTTTGGGAACATCGTCGTTTGGATCCATTTGGACCATTTGTCATGGGATATGGGCTTGTTGGGCCATTTAAACTGGGACAAGAACGTACCTTATGACGATTGGGTCAAAGGCTTCTAAATATTGATGGGCCATTTTGTGTTTGTGTTCGGAACATTACCATTGGATTTAGTTGGGCTCCTTGCCATGAGATGTGAACTCGTTGGGCCATTTAAACTGGGACGGGTTCACTCCTATGACAGTTAGCCCAAAAGCTTCTAAGATGATAACGGACCGATTTGTTTGAAAATTTTAGTTGATTTAGTATGTTATATATGTCACATGCATCTCATGCACCCCATACATACATACATCATGTTAACCCTTGTGTTCTGAAAGCCATCATAGATTCCCGTTGGGTTAGGGAAAATGGAAGACTCACCAAAATACTGGGAACAGACATGAGTGAATCAGATATTGAGGTATCCCGTATGGATCAGTTGGAAAACGGTCTCGCCAATGTCACTGAACAGTTGCAAGCCTTGACTACTACCATGACAAATATGGTTGTGCCCCGTGCTGGGGGAAATTCTGAGAATGTAAGGCGCGAGGAGCCTTCGAATGGGTTGGGGGATGATATCCCCACTTTTGATGATGACATGGCAGAGTATGCAACAGGCAAAGTGATTGGGTCTCAGGCAGAATTTCAGAAGCTTCAGGATCAGGTTGAAACAGTTACCCCCGCAAAATGAGGGGTAAACATGAAGAGTTGTTAGATTATGGGGCAATGACCTTCGGAGAACAGCTGCCAGCTCAGTTTAAAATGCCGGACATGGCCAAGTTTAATGGGAATGGAGACCCAAGAGTCCATCTGCAGCAATATGTCTCAGTCATGAGTTCAGTGGGCCTATCACAGCGCCAAGTCCAAAAGATGTTTGGGATGTCACTCGAGGGGGCACCTGTGGTTTGGTATCATAGCCTTGAGAAGAAGGTTAAGGAAGATTGGAGGGAACTAGCTGATGCTTTTCTAAAGCAGTATGTTACAGACTTGGAGATTGATTGTCACTCCGAGATTTGGAGAACACTAAGCAGAAGCCGGATGAGAGCTTCAAAGAGTATGTAGACCGCTGGAGAGGTCAACTTTTGAAAATGCAGACTCGGCCTTCAGAGAAAGACCAGATTAAGATGATTATCAAGGGTACTAAGCCCTCAATTTATGGCAAACTGAGGAGGATGACCTCCATGATTGTGGATTTCCGACAGTTGAGAGAGACTGTTATGGATATTGAAGAAGAAGAGGCTGAAAACAGAAAGTTTTATGGCCAGAATAAAAGAACTTTTGGGGGCATTCTGAGACCAAGCCCACTACGCGGCCGAGGTCGCTACCGTCAGAAATAGGCGATTCTCCAATCTTGGTAGACCTATGTCAAAGGTTTTGAAAAGCTAAAGGCGCAAGGACTTCTGGAACCCTTAGAGGCTAAACCAATTCCAAACCCTGTACCACCCAACCTTGACCTAAGCCTGTATTGTCACTTCCATCGGAGAATGGGTCACGAAACTGATAGCTGCACCCGCCTTAGGCATGAGATCCAAAACCTCATTGACTCCCACAAAATACCTGACCCAGAAAGAGAACAACCCAACACACACAGAAATCCCCTACCCAACTACATGATCAACTCTGGCCTACCCGAAACCCTTGTCCTCCAAACTCTCAACCACTCAGCTTCATTCATAGGAATATGGGATGACAACGGTGGAGAACCATAGGCCAATGAAGAAGGCAATGCTGCGAATGATGAAGTTATTCCTCCTAGTTTATTTGATCCTGCATTTTTAATAAAGACATTGATGTTGTCTCTTCGTTCGAACCTCTTCTTAATAATAATAAAGACGTTCGTTTTGCTTACTTAATCTCTTCCTTTCAACCGGCAACATTAGTATATTTGAGAAAAATATTCAACCTTTGTACTATGAAATTCAGTGATGATTAGAACACGGGGAATTCCCGAAAATAGCAAGCAGAAAAGATATGGTGATCATTAGAAATTGAGAAATGGGGCAGTGAGACTATCAGACTTGGAAGGGAATGAGTTCACCGAGCCGATTAAAGTGGAAAGGTTGAAGCAGTATTTTTCCTGAGGAAGAATTGGCGGAAGACCTAACCCAACGGGATAAGAAAATCATTCATGCATACACGTAACATTGCATTCTCTTCGTGTTTGTTTTTGTCTTGTGTTCGCAGGTTCGAAGAATGGAGAAAGCGGCAGAAATGAGCCAAGCAGCGTCAGCGCAATTTCAGTCTTGGGGATGAGTCCCAGGGGCGAGGCCCATATCAGTTTTAGTCTTGGGGATGAGTCCCAGGAGCGAGGCCCATATGAGTATCAGTTGGGGGCGAGGCCCATATCAGTTTCAGTCTTGGGGATGAGTCCCAGGGGCGAGGCCCATATCAGTATCAATTTGGGGCGAGGCCCACATCATTCTGGGGGCGAGGCCCACATCAGCATCACTCTGGGAACGAGGCTCACATCAGCATCAGTATAGTTTAGCTGGGAATGACACTCAAAGAATGGAAACACAGTTCGAGAATGAACAAGCCGGGAATGGCACTCCAAGAATGGAGCAAGGTTCGGAAATGGACCACTCTCATATCAGTATTGGTTCGGAAATGGACTATCTCTCATTAGTAACGGTTCAGAAATGGACCACTCTCATATCAGTAATGGTTCGGAAATGGACCACTCTCTTATCAGCAACGGTTCGGATGTGGACCACTCTCATATCAGTATTGGTTCGAAAATGGACTATCTCTCATCAGCAATGGTTCAGAAATGGACCACTCTCATGTCAGTAATGGTTCGGAAATGGACTATCTCCCATCAGCAATGGTTCGGAAATGGACTATCTCTCATCAGCAACGGTTCGAAAATGGACCACTCTCATATCAGTATTGGTTCGGAAATGGACTATCTCTCCTCAGCAATGGTTCAGAAATGGACCACTCTCATATCAGTCACGGTTCGGAAATGGACCATTATCACATCTCGCCGAAAAGGGCACTCCGAAAATGGAGCACGATTCGGAAATGGACCATTATCACATCTCGCCGAAAATGGCACTCCGAAAATGGAGCACGGTTCGAAATGGACCATCATCTCATCTCGCTGAAAATGGCACTCTGGAAATGGAGCACGGTTCGGAAATGGACCAAGGAAGGCCTAACCCATCGGAATATGATACATATACATGCATACATGCATACATATCACATACATGCGATGTTTGTTTTGTGTTCGCAGGTTTGTAGCAGCAAAGACCATCTCATCAAATAACGGTTCAAAAATGAGCCACATTCTCGCATAGCACGGTTCAGAAATGGACCGCTACCACAACAGATGCCGAAAATGGCGCTCCAAAATGGAGCACACATAGCAAACGCCGAAAATGGCACTCCAAAAATGGAGCACCCACAACAGACGCCGAAAATGGAACTCCAAAATGGAGCACTCACAACAGATGCCGAAAATGGCGTTCCAAAATGGAGCACACAAAGCAAATTCCGGAAATGGCGCTCCAAAATGGAGCACACACACAAAAGATGCTGAAAATGGCGCTCTAAAAATGGAGCACGGTTCGGGAATGAACCAGGGGTCGCAGCACCTCACCACCAAATCAACTCAACTCAACACATGGTAAGTCAAGTGGCAGCTGGCGAGCCAGGTAAGTAAAAATGCATTGCATAACTTTGATAGGATTGTCACTGTTACACATTACACGAGTCCCATCAAAGTGGGGGCGACTGTAGGCACTGCATTTTTGCACATAAGTCCCTATGATGAGTCTCATTTGGAGACACTACCTTTTAAGTCACGGAGGTCACGGAAAACGGACGTCGGAAGGGGAAATTCAGAATAAACAAGGTTCACTGTTTTCGTTCGTGCTGCGTTCGTGTATACGTTCGAACTCCAAACATATTACGGGCGTTCGTGCCGCGTCCGAGGAGGCGTTCGAACGGTGTCGGTAATTCTGGTTTTGCTGCTAGCCTCACATTAAGCCCAATTCGCCCAAGCCTTGGCCCACACGCCCAAGCCCACTTAAAACACATATTTAACACATGGTGAAATCAAAACAAATCTAAAAATCACATACCAAATTAAAAAGATTTCATACCTAATTAAAATCAATCATAACCAATTAAAAATATTGACTTCCTAATCAAACAAATTGTATTCCTAAACCAAGACAATCAAATATTCAACCTTCCTAATCTAAGCCAATCTTGTCTCCATCAAATCCATTGCTTTCCTTGTCTAACACCAAATCATATCCTCTCTTTAATGCCAAAATCCCTTCCTTGTGAGACAAGGTAGAGCCCTAGCCATTCTCTATATAAACAACCCATAACCAAGACATGCATCCTCTAGCTCATACAGATAACTCACACAAAAATCACAACAAAAAGAGCCTTAGCCACTCACGGCAATAGCAACAAGAAGAACATAAATAATTCCCTTCATCTCCTTCACTCCATAACCGAAAACAGCACCCCCCTAAACCTCTACCCATCACCGAAAATCTCCCCCATACAGCAGCCCTCCATCACCGAAAATATACCTCCAAACAGCAGCCCAAACACACCCCAAACAGCCCTTGAAACACGCCTGGACAGCAGCCCAAACCACTCCCAAAACAGTCCCTAAAATCCCTTAAAGCAGTAACATAAACTGCACTTATAACCCTTGAAATAACCACACAAAACTACACTAAAAAAAACCATGAAAAAATACTCGAAACAGTTCGTTGAAATGTTAAGACAGTGACCTGAACAGTGAGCAGAAGATACAGAAGAAACAGCAGTAAAACGGAGACCAGACGGCGAGCAAAGCAGCAAAATAGTGAGCTAAGACGCTGAACCAGTGAACCAGAAGAATAAGGAGC
Organism: Zanthoxylum bungeanum; assembly: GCA_019454045.1. Lineage (NCBI taxonomy): Eukaryota > Viridiplantae > Streptophyta > Magnoliopsida > Sapindales > Rutaceae > Zanthoxylum > Zanthoxylum bungeanum. The sequence continues at coordinate 21,263 of SKCR01036883.1, read as the reverse complement.
TTTTACCCCTTCCGATCTCTGCGAAACGCAAGTCCGAAGACGACTTAAAAGGTTAGACCTAAGGGTACTTTCCACACTCATCTTTATTCGATTTTTGTTATTTATTTTGACTGCATTTCAATTATTTGTTGAATCTTGTGTGTGTATGATGCGTGTTGTGGGTATTCGATGAATGAAAGAGTGTCGTCTCTTGTGGTATATAGGATGGAAACCCAGACGTAAATTCCGTAGCCGAATCCGAATGGACGGTAGTGCGGTCTGTACTTGGGATAAAACTCCACGTACCGCTTGAGTAAACGGCACCTTCTTTTGTTTCATGTTGCTTTGATTTATTTATTTATTGTTCGTTACTTGAATTCTGCATGTTGTTTATTTACGTACGATTCAATCAAGCGCATGGGCTTAGTAAGTGGAATGAAAGATCCCCTATGGGGAGGGGTTAAAGCCCTTTACCACGAAGCTTCGCCGCGCCGGTTGATGTGTGTTCGGTTGAATGCAAGACACGTTCAATCGGGCATACTACGTTTGATATTATTGCTTTTAATTCATTTGTATGCATGATTCAATCAGCGCATGAGCTTAGTAAGTGGAATGAAATATCCCCTACGGGGAGGGGTTAAAGCCCTTTACCACGATGCTTTGCCGCGCCGATTGACGTGTGTTCGGTTGAATGCAAGACACGTTCAATCGGGCATACTACGTTTGATATTATTGCTTTTAATTCTTTGTATGCATGATTCAATCGAGCGCATGGGCTTAGTAAGTGGAATGAAAGATCCCCTACGGGGAGGGGTTAAAGCCCTTTACGACGATGCTTTGCCGCGCCGGTTGATGTGTGTTCGGTTGAATGCAAGATACGTTTAATTGGACATACTGAGCCTGACATTGTTGCCTTTATTCTTTGTGTTGCATGCATCAGGTCTGGTTCCGTTCGAACGCGTTCCCAAACGCTACACGAACGCGAACCTTCTGTTTACCATTCGAACGCGTTCTCGAACGATACGCGAACGCACGCGCACTTTCTTAGTCTCATCATGCATCAGGTCTTTTTCCGTTCGAACGCGTTGTCGAACGCTATACGAACACAAACCTTCTATTTACCGTTCGAACGCATTCTCGAACGCTACGCGAACGCACACGCACTCTCTTAGTCTCATCATGCATCAGGTCTGGTTCTGTTCGAACGTGTTCTCGAACGCTACACGAACGCGAACCTTCTGTTTACCGTTCGAACGCATTTTCAAACGCTACGCGAATGCGCACCCACTGAACTAAGTCCTTTCCATCAGATTTCATACATAGTTTTCCTAGTAGCTATCCCCACATGTATGAATACAATGTGTTTAATGTATTACAATTCATATACCTATGTCATGATAACATTTGAGTATTATTTCTTGTGGTATATCGGATGGAAACCCAGACATAAATTCCGTAGCCGATTCCGAATGGACGGTAGTACGGTCTGTACTTGGTATACAATTCCACGTACCACTTGAGGAGGTGCTCACATGTATGCTTGTGTGGTTAGTATGTGTGCTTGTGTTTTCTTGAATATAATATGCCAATGAAGTTGTATGTTTGTCGCTCCTTTGATGTACTTCCAAGCATGCAATCTTAGATGTGAAATATATGTGTAAGTTTTATTTTGTACATGTGAATTTAGAAGCATGATACTCCTGGAAATAAGTGCTATTTAAGCCTGATTAAATTATTACATAAATCCTTTCATTACAAGTGGCATGAGTAAGGGACCATTCTGAACCCAACGGTTTGAGGTCTTCCCTTGGGAGGGGTGAGTGCGGCCTTAAATCTCATTTTCCCGGTTCACACCTGGTGGCGACTCCATTATTCTCCGGTTTAGTCCCCCGTGGCTACTCCGTACTCCCGACCGGGCCGCGAGCCCGTGACAGCATGCGTCGCCCAGTTTCTGTGTCCCACATACATGCTCAACCCTTTCCAAAAACTTCCATTCTCCAAAATACATAGAATAAGTAATAAGAAAAACATAAGAACATCACAAGATGAAGACCACAACAAGAGGAACATTTTTCTCTCTAATGGCAAGTTGGAAATACTTACTAAATTCCAAGTTTTTCCTTGTTTTGCTTTTCTTTCTCTCAAGCTTCTATGTCTTCTTTCAATGGAGTTTTTTAGGTAAAGTGTGAAAGGTTATTTAACCCTAAATGAAACAAAACAATATATACTTGTTACAAAATGGCCTTGGCCGAAAATGCCAAAGGAATTAACAAGAAATTTTTGTTTTAATTTCATTTCAATTTCAACTTGCAACTTGATTAAATGATCATTATACTTTAATGATATTTTCAACCAACTCAACAATTTCAACTCAAGTCATTAAAAAAATATTATAACATAAAAATATCTATACTTTAATTAATTTAATCATCATTAAATAATTAATTAATTAATTAAATACAAATATATTAAATATATGTATAATATTTACATTAAATATTAAATACATATATACATTTATAATATTAATCAAATATCTCATTTTGACAATTAATTAATATGTATTTGAATTAATCAAGTATTAAATGCAAATACACAAAAACTAAGGAAATGACTATCGGGTCTCATCACATGTATTTTGCGTTTAACCTTTAAACGACTTTATAAATAATCAATATTATTTATATAAGTGCCCTAGTGCTCTACGAGTATATTTCATTAGTGAGACTCTCTAGATTCAGGCATATCCGTCACGAAATCCAATTTCGTGTCCATAATTTATCCACTCGTAAATTATGACGACCACGGATAAACTCGCTGAATCATACAGGTCGAGGTCATGGCAAAAGTATAATTCCTCTGTCATAGGTATTCGGATATATCCCAGAGATATAAATGTAAACGTCAAATCTCTATGGGGATTATCCAGTCGACTATTCTATTAGCAATCTCAAAAGGAATGTTTAGAACTAGTTTCTAAACTGTACCACGGGCCCATGGTTTTATCTGATTGCCAATCATATGGACTACCTATGCTCTGATACACAGAACTGACAGATCATATCTCGATACACACAGGACACCCTGAGGATCTATCTACACCCAACGAACAAGCGGAGGTCTGATCTTAATAGATCGGTAACGTGACTGCCATCTAAGTGTAGAAGATGTCTCATGCGCCCACAGTGGTATCTCAAGTCGAAGAATCACAAGTGTTACTCAACCCGATAAGATTCTTATTGACATTGGTGTACCATCCATTAAGAATCTTCGGTGAGTCGTTCAGTGTTTATCCAGTATAAACACCTACACGTCTATACGAGTCTCCCTAGACTCATGGTTCATTGGGATAAACCATCGGACCAAGTCTCGATATACGACATGTACTGGTCTCAACAGATTTGACTAATCGACCCGTGTTAGTGAATCTTGACCAGGAACTGTATTTGATAATATACATTTAGCAGTGACATTTCCCAATGTCAATTACAAACTATCTTTGTAACTGTGTACTGCATTATATATTATCGGGCCTTTGTCTAATATATACATATCACTAAACCACATTTAGTTTCAATCTAATCGTAATCAGATCGAATATGTATATAAAAACAAGAGGTGCAACCATAAATAAGTAATATTATGGAAAAAAGGATTGTTCATATTCATGAATCAGACATAAATACGGTCCGGATTGGCGCTCTGAGCATCAACCCCAACAATTTCTCCCACTTGTTCTTGTGCCAATCCACGGTATCATATACACATCTCAATGTGTATCGTATACTCATGGCTCTCAAAATCTCACCTCGCACTTAAGAGGTAGGCAACAAGAAGTAGGTCTGCTATGACATATTGAGTTTGTCAAACAAACTCCATCGTTTCCCATAGTCAGCATCATTCATATTTTGCAGAATCTAAATTATACATTAATACGACACTGATGCTATATATGTATTGTGCTACAGCTACTGAGTTGTCTAAGTATTCATGGATCAAATCCAAAATATCATGAGGACAACCGCAAGCACAACACAAATATAAAACTTCTAATTTATAATGTCACTATGCAACTTCGTAAGTCAATACTTCATAAGTTGCATCTAATTCCACTTAATAGTAGAATCCTTCGTGACACTCCCACTGCATCTTTTGTGACTCTTTATGACGTAGAATGTCTAACGTCATAATTAGTCTCAAAACTAATATGACCTTAATGGTTACATAATGTATTCTCCATGAATTAAAAATTCGTTCTTAATATCTTAAAGATCACAAAGAACGTGTTTCAAGATCCATCCTATGGTCTATAGGATATCAAAATAACTCATAACAATTACGATTAAATTGATATCTTTAATCGCACATAATAAAACATTCATTATGTCATCATCAAATGATACATAAGATTGATTAGACATTCTAATCAATATCTCTTTCGAAAAAAGAATCATCATTTACGAAAGATGAATACTATATATAAGACACACAATAACTGTCAAACAGTTATACTAACTGTCATACAGATAGCCTTGTTGTGTCTTTTATTAGATCACATCTAATGCACGAATAATAGGAGTATCTCACAAGTCTCTTAGTTTATATCTTATATAAAACTTTATATCAATTGTAACAGAGACTACTCCCACTGCTTTCACGGAGTAAAGAAGACTTAGGTAAACCTTTTTCCTCACAAACATCTCATTATTACTATAATAATGATAATGTTGTTAGGATATATAACACTAAAAAGTAATTTATACGCTCCTACTAACCTTTCAAACACATATGTATTCTCTATACTTTGACAAGATCAGACAATCTGACTGATGTCAAAAATAGAGAACACAGATTTCCGGAAGACTTATACGAGTCTACAATAGGCTCTATAAGCTAGCATACTAAACTGCAACCTCAACAGAACACAAACTCTAGGGCCATTCCAGAACGAACTCTTCAAATGAAGAAATCACAACTGATCTTTTATCTGAATAAGTCATTCAAAAAACGCCACTTTGCATTCTTTAGCTAAAATATACAGTTTAATATCAACATTAACCAATATATCTTTAATTTTTCAATTAGCGTGACTAGAGATAAGTTTTCTCCGAATCTACAATAGATTGCTGAGTATAACTTTTCTCACTGTCATATTGTAAAGGTCAAACCTTTAATAAGCTCACACTGCTTTCTCTGCGCAAACAATTAGCACATATCATGAACTAATTCATAATGAAAGCTTAATCAAGTTCAAAACTTGATCGTAGTAAACTATGAACAATCTTAGATGTATGGTTCAATGGTGAACTTCCAGAATCGATATCAAATATCGCTTCCATTATAAGTTATAGGATAATTTTCTTCGGTAAGAAAACAACAGAATCATTAAGTACCAAATACTCGTAAATGATTCTGATATCCTATTAAACTTAAATAGAAGATGTATAAGAGTTGTTTCATCTTATTAATTACGTAGTTCCATTTATAGTTTATCATTCTCACAATTGACTTCAATAAGTCAAGTCTTTTCTACAATAGTTAACATCTGATGTTACACACCAAGTAATAAAACAATTTTATTACTTAAGATCGTAGGAAATATATTTTATTAAATAGAATATAATATTCTATAAAATAGAATAAATGATAAACTTTTACTTATACCTCCAAGGTGTAAGTAATTTCCATTATATAACTATTTTATAAAAGAAATATTCAAATCTCAAACTTTTCAAGATTCAGATTTTCTACCTATACATATCATATATGTAACTGTAGAAATTAATGGAACCTAAATTAAAAAGATGAACTAGTGTTACTGGAGCATAACCCCAAGAGCATTGAAACTAATTCAGTAATATTCAATATCAAACGGATCAAATCATATAAGATTCAACTGCTCCTACTACTCAATTCCATCAAGATGGAATTGTGGAAGAATAATATTGAATATGAATCATATTCACTGAATAACCTTAGAACTAATTGTTTTAAATTCATATGTTTGATCATATCAAAGATCTTTGAACAATTCAAAGACTTGTTATGAATTTTAAGGATCACATTTTCAAAATTTCAGATTGAATATATTTGAACCAGTCAAATATGTTCAATCTGCGTTTCATTAGAACAGATTGAAAGTTCTTGATCATTTCAAGACGTTCAATATGTGTTCCTTCAGAAACACGTAACTAAGTTATGACAATTCATCAACTAAGTTACGAAATAAAGAAAATTATCTTAAGCAATTATTATTTATTAAACTACATACATCTAATGTATCAGTTTAATAAATCTGGTGGTCCAATGACAATCATTGGTTAAACGAGATCTTAATCACCTTCCTGAATACAATATTCATTAAATGGATAAGAATGTGTGGTGTGATCTTGTATCAAACCATCATTACCATACGGAATAAGCATCTAATGCTTAAGTGATTAAACTCATAAAGCATCGTTCTAAATTATTTATTTTACCGAATAATTTTTCTTAATGTTTATCTCTACGTCAATGAAACTACTAGTTGTATTTAAAATATATATAACAAATGTTTATTAAGAACAAGTAACTATCCAATAGTCGCAAGTTCCGATATCAAATATCAAAACAATCGTTAACTAATATTTTAAATAACTAGACGGGAGATCTGGTATCCAATACCTATAGTTGTTGTATTGTGAAAATCGATATTTTCTATACACAATTATACGTATCTCCTTTCTTTAGCTTTACTATTTGCATTCAACTATTCACAACAATTGCAAATAACTGATTAGCAAATTGTGTCAGACACATTTCCTCTAAAGGTCATTAAAGCTAAGAAACGTCATTAATAGATAAACAAATACCTAATGGGGCTTTCTTAATGCCAGTCAAGAATCTCGAGGCATGAACTAATTCAAGTCAATTCTTACTGCATAAGAAACTATTCTCTCTAAAGTATTATATCCTAAAGGGGATATCTATCTAGATTGTCTATCATGACTTAGAAACTAAGTCATTAACCATCTTGATTTTTCAAGAAAATCGGAACAACAATTCCCGATGGTTTAGACCAATTTAATAATATCCTAGTCCAATAGTATCTAGAATTTATTCTAGAATAACTGCAACCAATAGTCAAGTCAGATAACATATCAAAATATGTGTGCAGTAAATTAAAAGTTTAATTATATCTAATATAGATTAAGGAAAACAAACAAGCGGCTATTTCCATAATAATACGCACTGCCTAAGTTATGGAATATTTTAAACTTAGCAGTGCCTCCCACTATTTTACGTAATACCGTAATCCCTAACGGAAAAAATGAGAATTCAATAATTAAATCGAATTCCATAATGGGAAGTGGACCCCATGAATATATTTCGACTCACAGCAGAGGCACGATCTCGCCTACGTATATTCACAGGTAGATAACTCATTGTCAATCACTCACTAGTGACTCATGGGTTTCCGGTCCTGGTCGTTTCTCGTTGTCGCTGCTAAGGCAGTCCCACAAGGAGACGTACCAAGGTTAAACTCGTCAATGATAAACTCAAGTTACTTGCGTAACCCTGACAGCTAGGGCACGTTCAGGATTCCGCTTTCGCTTGAATTTATCTAGTATCTAATATACATCAGGCATAAATAAATCTCTATCGGCTACATCCTCACAGCAGAGGCACGGTCTCGGATGTAGTCACGGAAGAATATTTATAACCGTATGACAAGACGGACCAAGAAACAAGTATTCCAAATACTAGTTACTTCAAAACCTTATTAAGCGGGGATATTCCTCTAAGTGTCGTACACATTAAATCTAATCAAATTAGATTATAACATGCATGTATAAGTTAAAAACATGATTAAACATTGAATCAAACAAGCTAATCATTTTAGGGGGCCTAGAATCAGACTCGCTCTGATACCATTTTGTAAGGGATTCGGGTCGGGCACAACGGAAACTTGGGTCGGGGCTGAAATCGTATTTCAAAACTTTTTCAAAATACCAAGTAGATTATTCAATATCTAATATGAATAATCTATTCGGATTTCACCTAAACCCAAAATTTACTTATGTGTATGATCAAATCAGATGAAGTAATAATCCGACCACAAAATGCCATTTATCCGACCACATAAAGTCATGGCCGACCACATGTGGTCATGATCCGACCACATCATGTCATGGCCGACCACATGTGGTCATGATCCGACCACATCATGGAAGACCAGACGACGTCCGACCAGACCATGTCCGACCAGATGAGGTCCGACCAGACCATATCCGACCAGACCATGTCCGACCTGACGAGGTCCGACCAGACCATGTCCGACCAGACGAGGTCCGACCAGACCATGTCCGACCATACCATGTCCGACCAGACGAGGTCCGACCATACCATGTCCGACCAGAGTCAAACAGAAGAGTATTTTACATGCATCATATATCAATCCAAATACTCAACATAAATGAAAAGCCAAAAGGTGGTACAAGGTCAGAAACTTGAAACCAACACTTAAATCAAGTTTCTAAAACACCATTACAAGCCTCACACACAATGAAACAACTATAGAACAATTCTAGGTTATTTAAGAGTGGGTCAATAACTCTAGAATGGCAACAAAGTTTCTTAAACCATCAATAGAATGCTTATTAACTCATTAGTAACATTCTATGATCTTTATACATGCTCAACCCTTTCCAAAAACTTCCATTCTCCAAAATACATAGAATAAGTAATAAGAAAAACATAAGAACATCACAAGATGAAGACCACAACAAGAGGAACAATTTTCTCTCTTTTACGGCAAGTTGGAAATACTTACTAAATTCCAAGTTTTTCCTTGTTTTGCTTTTCTTTCTCTCAAGCTTCTATGTCTTCTTTCAATGGAGTTTTTTTAGGTAAAGTGTGAAAGGTTATTTAACCCTAAATGAAACAAAACAATATATACTTGTTAAAAAATGGCCTTGGCCGAAAATGCCAAAGGAATTTAATAAGAAATTTTTGTTTTAATTTCATTTCAATTTCAACTTGCAACTTGATTAAATGATCATTACACTTTAATGATATTTTCAACCAAGTCAACATTTCAACTCAAGTCATTAATAAAATATCATAACATAAAAATATATATACTTTAATTAATTTAATCATTTAACAATTAATTAATTAATTAATTAATTAAATACAAATATATTAAATATATGTATAATATTTACATTAAATATAAATACATATATTCATTTATGATATTAGTCAAATATCTCATTTTGACAATTAATTAATGTGTATTTGAATTAATCAAGTATTAAATGCAAATACACAAAAATTAAGGAAATGACTATCGGGTCTCATCACATGTATTTTGCGTTTAACCTTTAAACGACTTTATAATAATCAATATTATTTATATAAGTTGCCTTAGTGCTCTACGAGTATATTTCATTAGTGAGACTCTCTAGATTCAGGCATATCCGTCACGAAATCCAATTTCGTGTCCATAATTTATCCACCCGTAAATTATGACGACCACAGATAAACTCGCTGAATCATACAGGTCGAGGTCATGGCAAAAGTATAATTCCTCTATCACAGGTATCCGGATATATCCCAGAGATATAGATGTAAACGTCAAATCTCTATGGGGATTATCCAGTCGACTATTCTATTAACAATCTCAAAAGGAATGTTTAGAACTAGTTTCTAAACTGTACCACGGGCCCATGGTTTTATCTGATTGCCAATCATATGGACTACTTATGCTTTGATACACAGAACTGACAGATCCTATTTCGATACACACAGGACACCCTGAGGATCTATCTACACCCAACGAACAGGCGGAGGTCTGATCTTAATAGATCGGTGACATGACTGCCATCTAAGTGTAGAAGATGTCTCATGCGCCCACAGTGGTATCTCAAGTCGAAGAATCACAAGTGTTACTCAACCCGATAAGATTCTTATTGACGTTGGTGTACCATCCATTAAGAATCTTCGGTGAGTCGTTCAGTGTTTATCCAGTATAAACACCTACACGTCTATACGAGTCTCCCTAGACTCATGGTTCATTGGGATAAACCATCGGACCAAGTCTCGATATACGACATGTACTGGTCTCAACAGATTTGACTAATCGACCCGTGTTAGTGAATCTTGACCAGGAACTGTATTTGATAATATACGTTTAGCAGTGACATTTCCCAATGTCAATTACAAACTATCTTTGTAACTCTGTACTGCATTATATATTATCGGGCCTTTGTCTAATATATACATATCACTAAACCACATTTAGTTTCAATCTAATCGTAATCAGATCGAATACGTATATAAAAACAAGAGGTGCAACCATAAATAAGTAATATTATGGAAAAAGGGATTGTTCATATTCATGAATCAGACATAAATACGGTCCGGATTGGCTCTCTGAGCATCAACCCCAACAAATGACACTTCGTTTGTCCAAATACGACATAGGGACCAAATTACAAATTTCAGAAATTACATGGGTCAAAATGCAATTTCCGAAAGTTGAGGGGCCAACGTGAAATTACAGAAAAGTTCAGGGACTAAAATATAATTTCCAGGAAGTTCAAGGACCTATATGAAATTTACCAGATATTGCTGACGTGGCAAGTTGTTGACGTGGCAGACACGTGGCGCTGACTGGATGACACGTGGCTGCTGACTGGTCTACTGACGTGGCTTGCTGACTGGGCTGTTGACTGTGCGTGACAGGCTGACGTGGCGCTGACTGGGTGCTGACTCAGCACTGACGTGGCGCCTACGTGTCTCGTCTTCCTCCTTGGTTTGCGCGTGAAGCGCGTGACTGCGCGTAAGGCGCGTGAACCAGCTTCTGTAATGCGTGTGTGGCGCGTGAGGATGACTGAGACCTCCATTTGATCGCCGAAAAATACCACCGTGCTCGTCTCACCGTGAAAAGTCCGATGGTATGCTCAAAATTGATTTTCGACAACTTTCGTCGAAACCGACTTTTCGAACCGAACCTCTGTTACCGAGTTTCAGGATCCCACCGTGGAACCTTAGCTCCTGATACCACTTGTTGTGATGAAACACACACAATAGAAGAGATGTGAGAGAAAATTCTTCTTTATATTATATAAAATAAAGAATTACAAAGCTTACAAACCCAGCTTTACAAAAAAACTATCAACCCTCTTTACTCTCTATTATTCTCACTTCTCAGATTTTGGGATGATTTACAAGTGATCCAGAGACTCCATTTTATACTGTCAATTGTCAAAAACGTGTGCACTGTAGCGCACCTTTTTGATAGTTTGCAACATTTGCAATCAAGCTTGCAATCAAGCTTTCGGTGGAAGTCCTTTCAACTTTCGGCTGGTTTGATGGTTTCCTGCATGGTTCATGCAACCTTGCTGTCTTCAACACCACTTGTCCACTCCTATCCTATATGACATCGCAACATGATATGTGCTTTTCACAGAAAACCAACACCTCCTTTCAAAATGCCAGCACCAACTGGCAGGTTTTGGGCTTTGAGGCAAGGGCATATCCACACCTATCTATTATTCATTAAAATGTAAATATCATATATTTTATTGGGCAAATATTAACACAGGTTAAACTTAAATTTGAAAAAAAAAAATAAACATACATATTTGCATCAGTGAGAAATAGCAGCAGTATATAACAAACTTGGCATATTTTCTTGTTACGCAGATGTTAATCATAATAGGGGTTTATAAGTTTAGCAACTAGCAAGGATTGAGAAGAAAGCTTACTTCGACAGAATTATGAAACCAATCCAAATCCACCTTGATAATTTATATAATTAAATCCTCAATACCCAGTAAGTTCAAATCCATAATATTGAGACAAATGGATAATATGAAAAGCAAAAATTTAAACTCAACAAACAAAAATCATAAAAAAAAATATCCTTATGATAACATTTGTCTCATTACTAAATCAAATTTCCTTAGACTTTAATGGCGTATTTCCTCATTGGAAAGTACATTTCCCTCTTCTTTTCTCGTTCTGTCTTCAAGGATGCCTACACAAAACAAAAAGGCAAAATGCAAATTAACATACGTTGGGTATAATTTAAAAGACTAAGCATAACTGCATAACAAGTATGTCGAACAAATGAAGAGAAACAAAAAACATGTCATTGGCAACATAATATTTGTTTTGCTCTCTTCACTTTAGGGAAACATAGAACGGAATCACAGCATTCTTCATCTTTTATCCAATCCCATATACAGTACATGAATGAATAGAATATAGGCAGCATGCTCACGGACCATCCACTCTAAAATGCAGAAAATTGGCAAGTCACAAACAAATTATGAAGCATGTCAGATACTGAGCTTATTTGGGTGCTATTTGAAAGACACAAGCAGTCCATAAAAGAAAAGCAAAAAATTCTGCCTCGTCTTCCCTCCATTCTCACAATGAGATTTGAACTTAAGTTGTACTTTGAGGCTTAAACTAATCCTGCCTTTCACCATTCCAGACTTGGGGCTTCACCACTTCAAAATGACATACAGATTTCACATTCCATAGCTCTTAATTTTGGTTTCCGACATAATTGAAACAGCATATGTTTTTGAAATTGAACATTTTAATCACATCAAAAAATAGCACAAATCCAATCTCAATTTTTGCGGCCATTCCTCTTCTCTATTTACTCTTAAGAGTGCTAAAATTTGCAATATATCACTTTAATATATTCATTACCTGCTAACCTGCCACACATTAAATTCATACGATGAAAACAATTTTCACTCATCTCAGTAATGGCCAAAGTTTCTATCTTATTATCAATATAAAGTGAAAACGAGGACAAACTAAACTGCTATAAAATTATACTGTTAATAGATCAACTTTCCACTCACATTTTCAACGACATTCTTAAGTCAAGTATCACACAAAACCATATCACAATCAAGACCAAAATGCCGAAAGATTGAATATAACCAATATATAACAAAAACCCATAAGATGAAACCATTGCAAAGAACAAAATTATATAGATACAAAGAGTACCTGATGCTTGGTGAGGCGCCTACGGATAGCTCTGGTCTTCTTGGGACGAAGATCAAGTGGCAAAAACTTCTTGTTCTTGTATGCTTCTCTCAAAGCCGCCTTCTGTTTCTGCGATATCACTGTCAACACTTGTGCAATCGATAGCCTCACCACCTTGCTGCAAATGCATCATAAAACCAAACCCATTAACAAAATCACATATTTTTTTTTAATTTACCATAATAACAAATTTATATACATCAACGGAATAATTACATTTTAGAGAGCTTGTTGGTGCGCCACCGGTAACCTTAGCGACCCGGAGAAGAGCGAGCTCTGCTTTCAGTTCTTTCAACTGGCTCAATAACTCTGGCTTTGATTTGTTTCTCAGCTCATGAACCTTAATTCTTGCTATTCGATTTACAATAAAAAAAAACAGAAAGAATGAAATAAAATTGAAATGTGATAAAGTGTTAGTGTACTGTTAATGCTGTTTTCAGTAGCTTTTTCTTACCCATGGCCGCGTTCTTCCGCTCACTGTTATCTGTGTGTGAAGATGATGAAGATTTGAGAATATAGTGAACCCTAACCCTAGCTTTATGCGGGATTTATAAGTAGAGCTACAAAATCCTTATTTTTGGTGCAAACGTCTGGGGTGTCTTCAGAAGCGAGATTTTATAAAATTATAATGGATGGGGTATCTTCAGTAGTGGGGTTTTAAAAATTAATATCAGGGGTGCAAATACGATAATTCAATCTTTCAAATTAGATCCAACCAAAAGGGTTTTTTTTTTAAATGGGCTAGAATAGCGTGATGATTATATATATATATATATAAAGTACGGTTGGTAAAATTTCATGTCCCCTCCTGTTACGAGATAAATTTTTTTGTTTCGTATTGAAAACGAGACAAGATTGAGATGAGAAGTTTTGAATCGGGAAAGAATTTTCACGAGAGGGACTGAGATTTTCACGGGATAGAACGAGACAATTACATATTTTTATCCCATTTTATATGACCAGGACAGAATCGAGATTGACAAATCTCATCCCGACCCATTGCCAACCATAATATAAAGGGTTGAGCTTAGCGATAGCAATATCACTATCTGATATTATTCAATCAAAAATATCACTCAAAATTTGAAATCTTAAATGTGTCCGTGTTTATATATTTTTATAGTTATTGATAATCAATACCTATGTAATGACCAATCAATGTAACAGAATCGGACATTTTAATGATTATACATTCACTGCAATATGGTGCGTTTACGTACTCGTAATCGGAATGAGATGGAATTGGAATGAAATGAAATCGGAATGAGCTGAAATGAGAATGATAAATCGGAATCAAAATAAATTGTTTACTTAACTGTATGAATCGGAATCGGAATGAAGCAATATTACCATTGATGTTTTTACTTTATCCAGTAATCGGAATGAATTGCTAAAAAGTTACAAAAATACCTTTAGTTATAATTATATATTAATTATTATTATTATTAATTTTTGATGTATTAAATTACTCAATGTTAAATTACTCTTTTTATTAAAATATTAAATATTATTATTATATAAATATTGATTAATAGTTTTTATTTATTATTTATTATTAAGTATTAATTAATTATTAATGTATTAAATTACTGAATATTAAATTATTCTTTTATTAAAATATTAAATATTAAATATTATTTTATTATTAATTATTATTAATTTTATTATTATTTATAAATTAAATATTACTTTATTAACTAATTATTATTAATTTTATTATCATTTTTATTCAATTTTATGAAGTAAACAATTTTATTGGAAATTATTTTCATTCCTCCATAGGCTCCATTGCCATTCCCTTAAGTACACACCATTAATATTAATTAATAATGTGAGACATGCTCTTTGAACCGATTAAATAAAATTTAAATATTAAATTATTTATAATGATAAAGATTTTAATATGAATCTGAATAATGCTATAAAAAAATACTCGACGTATATATATATATATATATAGATTTATAAAACATGTATTATAAATTATTGAAAAACTGCCATACATATGTGATCATATTTCCACACCGAATTATTTTAAAGCGTAATCTATAAGTGATTATCTTGAAATCTAATAAAACTTCCAAACACATCAATATATTACCGAATTATTTAAAAGCGTAATCTATAAGTGATTATCTTGAAATCTAATAAAACTTCAACAAACACATCAATAATATTAATGACATTTCATGTTAGAAACCGACATTTCATGTTAGAAACCGACATTTCAACTCCCAACAATGATCAAAATCTAGAATAATATAAGGAGATAACTTCTCCTTTCTAAAATCTTGTTTTTTCAATTATTTTAATGGGTAGTATCAAAATTAGAGATAATAGCAATCGACGGATCAAAATTTATCAATTTTAATATTGTCCTATTTATATAATTGAAACAAAAAATAATCATGTCCTATTTTGAATCTCATATCTCATTTTGAAATTGAAACATAAGAATATCCTGAATCATGTCTTAAATGAGACAGAACGGAAAACAATCGATAACCCTAATCAAAATATAGAGACAAATGATTCAAATATAAAAGGAATAACTGTCACAAGGCCATGTAATTTATTTATATTCATTACCTACCAAATGAAAGCACCAATGCTATCTTTTGCTTGACAATAAAAAAGCATAATACATATAATGACCACTTTATCTTTTTAAAATGACATATTAAACACCTAAAATTATTTAATCTGATAATGTGCAAACCCTTGGTGAACAATTGTATGCTGGTCGATGAAAGTGAAATACATGCGTGCTGACGTGTACAAATCACCCAAAAACATCCTGTGTAAGTCTGGCACGTGGCTATAATTGTCATAAAAAAAAAATGTGAAAAATTATAAGGGGTTTAACATTTGAAGTATGTCAATGGCAGCTTCCTTTAAAAAATGGTCAGTTTCAAATACAAATTTATCACATTTTGATTCAATTCATCTAAGTTTCGATATTAGTCAAATCATTTTACCACCCCACCTAATAATCAAAATAAATAATTTTAAGTGCGTAATAAATCATTTTAAAATATCAGGAGATCATTAAAAATTTTCTTCCAAGTACAATAGTATTTTAATATATCAAGCCCAATAAAAACTATATAAGAATTGATTTTCAACAATATCATGGCCGACAAACATTACAGGAACTAAATATTTCAAGACCATATTTTCTTTCTTCAGCTGCACAAAAGCCTTGAGTCGGAAACTTGTACTAAGGTTAAAAGTTAAAAGCATTCATTTATACAACACTAGAGAGATTCTAGTCTTTTTCTTCTGATTCAGTATGCCTCCTGCTCCCCCTGTTCACATTCAAATTCAAAACATTTATCTCATTAAAATTAATTTCCACATAAATCTTACTTGTGCTCAGCTCACTCACACTTTTCTTCTCTCTTTCAATATAAATAATAAGCTATAATCACTTAATATCACGTTAATTTTTAGTCAAAAATTAAAGTTAATATAATCTGACATTTTTTAGAATGTCGAAAATATGAATTTATATATCTATCAATCATAACTCGAAAATATGCAATTACTAATAAAGTTATAAAAATCAATATAATGCGAGCAAACAATGTAGAAAAATGAGAATATGATCAATTAACTTAGCTTACTTTCTTTGGTAGAATAAAGTCTACAAACTTTTTCTTGCTCTTGCTCTTGCCCTTGCCCTTGCCCTTGTCACTGGCACTGGGAGACAACTTGTGATGATGATGAAGAACTTTAACTTCTCTGTATTGCTTAATTTTCTCTCTAACAAACCTTTCATATATAAAAGCTGCCCCTCTGAATTGTGGCAGAACCAGCCATGACACTAACGCTAGCTTCAACGTGTACCATATTGGTATCCTAAAATCAATCAATTATTATTATTCAGAACCCCAAAAAAATAAAATCAAATACAAATTTTATTCCACAAAAAATAAATATTGAAAGCAAATTCATCATATCTTACTTACCACTCTAAAACTGATTGGAGTAGCATCTCAGTAAGAGTTAAAAATGAATACAAAATCCAATAAGCAAGCCACTGCTCGTCATCCACTTTTGTAGGGGTCTCTATTGCCACAATTGACGCATATCTGATATCAAACCCAAAACAAAACAAACCCCACTTCAATTAATTATGTAAAGGACTTAAGTGGCCCTAAATGAATCCTGGATTCTTAGTTAGATCGAAGTTATAATTATTTAAAAATAATATTTGAAATGATTTGGTCTCTCAAAATTTTCCCAATTCAGAGGATTTGGAGTACTAAGCCATAAAATTTTCCTATAAATGGTTTTAAGCCACTGCCTATACTGCCAATTCCTCACAGCCGGCTCTAATTACCAGCAAGGTTGATCTTAATGTATAAAGCCTTGTTATGTTTTTTATTATTTTTATTATTTTTTAAGGAGTGGCTGTTTTAATTACCTAATCAGGGTGAATTAATATCCAAAATAAAAAAAAGAATCAATTAATCACTTACAAGGGATACAGCAGCATCAGAACTGGCCTGCACCAAATATTTAATATTTCACGATCAGATATTACAGAAACAAAAAGATTATTATTTGACAATTAAAAAGGGCAAAAAAAAAAAAAAAAAAAAAAAAAAAAAAAAAAAAAAAAAAAAAAATACCCTGCTAGTGAATGAACGCCACAGAGGAAATCCCATAAACGACTCATTTTTCTTTTTTTGCTCTGCTGTTATTTTTTGTAGGCAGTGGAAATAATAACACAAGAAAAAACTGACAGGCGAATAATAAATAAAGGGATGATGAATCAAGAAGATTTTGATTGCTAAATGAGAAAACGATTTGGTGATATGAATGAAGAACAAAAGTTGTGTCATGTGTGGACTTATGACCAAGGGGGTATTTATATTTGAGAAGATAAAGACACGTGGCAGCGAGGGAGCCAGTACTGTAGTATTCTGCCTTACACGTGTCAAAGTGGGTTTAGCACCGTCCAGATCATGATGGGGCTAGCGTGATCAGATTAAGATTTAAAAGTAATTAAGTGCATGAATTTTTTATTTGTATTTAATTTTGGGGTGGGTCATGGGTGTTTGCTTAATCAATGTGGGATGTTGAAAATATAAGGCTTTAGAAAGTAGCCACGTGTTCATGTGCTTTCAGGACAAGTCCCGGTGACACGTGGGATAAGATAAACGGATCCAAATATTTTAAAGCGATGGGATCAAAGAGAAATTGACCTTTTGATTTATTTTTTGGTCACCCTACCGAACCCTATAAAGATATTCATTAAAATATATTTTAAGAAAATTTTCAAATTATTTTTTAAAAAATATAAAAAAAAAATATCAAAATATTAATTATTTTTTACATTTTCCTTTTTCATGAAATTTTTCTCTTTATTTTTTATTTAAAGTTTGGCAAACATTTCTTTTCTTCTTTTTGTCTGGCTGGGACAGCTGGCCTATCCTAGATTGGGCCGGGACACTAAATGAAAAAAGATACAAGGACACATAAGTGTCAAAGATTAAAATATAAAATTTACAAAATCTCCAAAACTTAGGTCGATCGAAAGGATCATAGGTCACATTAGTGCTTAGGTCGATCGAATCATGTGTCTTTTAAGTGATCGAACTTGACAGAAATTATCAAAATAGCTAATTTTAAGATCAATTATTAATTAAAGTGCCTGTGATCATTTTTCTCTTAATCAAACATTTCCAAAACCTTCATATATAATTCTTTGATCACTCCTTGAAGTTTTAACTTGTAAAATCATAATCTTGATCAAATGACTATCAAATTTGTATCATTTACTTATTAAAGAGTTTTGTTCATCTTTGGAGTTTTGTTATCCATTTCTCGTATTTGTATATTTGGTTCATCTTTAATCACTTAAAAAAGAAAAGGTTTGATTCACATCCAAAAACTAATTGGGTTATATTTGAGCCTAATAAAAAAGAGTGTAACGGTTTGATTGACACCCGTGAAGTTTAATTAGTATAGTGAATCCTTAAGCATGTGCTTTTGAGATATAGACGATAGGCGGGGTTACCGAACTACATAAAAATTGTATTTTGTATAATATATTGAACTTTATCTCTTTACTTTAATTTACTATTATTGAATTTATTCAGATATTGGGTAGGCATTGAATTGAATGATATTTGAACATAAATGGGATGAATTGATTTAAATATCATATATTTAGATTGTTATGATTGTAATTGTGGGGATTGAAGTAATTGAAGTGTTGGATTGAATTTTAGAGTATTAGACTTGAATTGTGAAATTAAGGAACTTTTAATTTCCAATTCACCTCCCTATTGGATTTTTTAAGCTATACCCTTAATGGAATTTCAACTAAGAGCAACCCAATGCTAAGAGTTTGTTCAAATTTTATACCAAATAACATTATTCTAAAATACACCGCCTAGCTCGGTGGCTTACGGTTACTGCACGTAGCTCCCAATCGTCGGGTGTAAATTTAAAAAAAAAAAACCAATTTAAAACATAAACGTTAATTTTGAAAAAGTCCTAATTTCTTCAATTGTTTTTTTAGTTTTTCATGAAATTGACCATCTAAGATTAATTTATCCAAATTATACCCTAATTTTGGAAATTTCTAAGTTTTTGAGGAATTCTCAAAGCGACGTGTAGGCCTTGCAATTGCGCCCTAGGCATTAAGCGTCGAGCTGTCGCCCGACTAGCGCCTACTGCATCATAGAACATTTGCACTTCTCTCACACCCATGAGTTCAAATCAAATAGCGTAGTGCGCTATTGCTATAATATCGCATCAAATTTGGTGCAACACTTTTCATCTGCTTCAGTTGGTGTAGGATTGAAGGACACTTTGATTAGTATCACTTATAGATGCTTCAACCCTCTAACATAAGAGAATGCGTGAGACAGAACATATTGGTCAATGTGAATCCCACAATAATTTTTTCAAAACTTAAATTAAAAATTATGGGATTCACTTGACTCATATGCTCTACCATTTAGCATAGCAGTCATTACATTAGCTTGCTTAGTTTATACGCCAGTCGTACCTAAGTTTCTCTCCTAACATAGTCACGCTCTTTTGTTTATAATTCAAAATTAAAAGTAATAAAAATTTTGTGCAAAAAAGATACATATATATTTTATATATATTTATAATAACCCTAATACATTATAGTGGCATTTTTATAAATAAAATTAAAAATTTCAAAAGTTTTAGATTTCTAACCCATTCATTACTTCGCTCCTGGATGAAAAGTTCAAACTGAATTTAGTTCAGTCGTCGTTGATCCGAAGACCGAGAGATATAATAACATCTCCAAAATCTTTAGTATCTTTTATCTTTCATAAATGTTGATTAACATGGTCTTAGATTTGTGCTGAGTTGCATTTTATATTTTTTTTTTTTTTTTTTATAAAATTAGATAAGAGTTTATAAATAATAATTGAATCTTAATCATCTATTATTATATATATATGAATGATAAAAAATTAAAAAAAGGTGAGCATAAAAAAATCAACATTGAATCCAAATTTGATTAATACAACTTTCTTTTTTGCGAAATTTTACGACTTTGCCTGAAAATGAATTTACATCACCAATCAAACATTTTTTAAAATAGTTTAGTCTAAAGATAGCCTCCTCATCGATGCGAACGGATTTAAATTTCAGATCTCTTATTTTTATTAAAAAGATTTTACCAGCCAAACATATATAAATGATGAACATATACATCATTATTTTATAAAATAAAGCAAATGAAGTGATACGATAGAAATAATTAATTTATATACTGATGTACATCTAAAAATATTACTTTATTTTCCTTTTTAGTATAAGTATTATCGAATAGGTTGAAACCAAACAGAAATCGATATAACAGGATACTTTATTATATATAGTAGGTTCTGATTCTAAAATTTAATAACCAAAACTGTATAGGTTAAGTTATGGTTCTACTTACATACCTTTTTTGGTCACCGGATAAAAAAAAAAAGAAAAAAAGAAATTAACCTTATGAATTATAGGCCAAAAAATGCTGTTTGGGCCAGTTGGGCTTCTCAATTAGGCCGGCCCAGTAAATTGGTGTTCAAATGAACGGAGGAGGGTGTATTTAATATCTCTCAAGGACTTCATGTTGCATTGAAGCAGATATATTTTTCTTCAAATTCTAAACCACTACATACAAATTGTTCTTTCTAGTCTTAGCTAGAGACCTGTCTAATAATTCTCTCCCACCCATCAAA
>SKCR01036882.1:0-65620 GCA_019454045.1 Zanthoxylum bungeanum | reverse complement strand
ATCTTTTCTTTATGATACAAATTACCTTCCCTATTTGTATAAGGACAGCCCCCAACCCTTGCCTATAAAAAGAAGCATAAACCCAACCTTAGAACCACTGGCTCATTCTCACGAAAACACAAAGAAAATAACCTAAATATTCACGCCTAAAGCATCCTAAAAAACCCCTCTATTGCCGTGAACAATCTCCAGTAAAGCCCTCCATTGCCGCACAAACGACCCTGAAACCAAACCCAAACTGCCGCACACAGTCCCCATCCACTGCACCGAATTGCACCTCAAACCAGCCCTCACATTCACCGCAAATCACAGCCCAACCAGCCCTCACATTCACCGCAAATCACAGCCCAACCAGCCCTCTCATTCACAGTAAATAGTTCCCAGAAACACCCCCCAAACTGCCGCACATCACCCCCTGAAAACTGCCCAGCATTACCGAAAAATACCCATGAACTGCACCCTAAAATTGCCAGCCCTCTCATCCCTCACGCAGCCTATTCTCTCTCACCTAAACTCACCAACGTGAACCACATATACAGCCCTTAAATCCCACATCGGTTGTGCACCTACAATAAACACAAACACTTACTCAGCCGACACAAACACACACTGACCTAGCAAATTTACGCCACTCCACTCTCTACAATGAACCCACGCACATGACTCAGCTTCACGCCACACAGCCATGTTAACCATCACACTACCCACTAATAAAGAAAAAACACGCAAAACACAAATTAAAGCCCTTAAATCGAAACTACATAGTCCAAGCCTGTCCCAAGCCACCGAAAATAGCCCATTTTTACCAAAAATAGTCCTTGAAAAATTGCACTTTTAAACCCGCAAACAACGACCAGAAAAATTGTAGTGAAAACAGAGGAAACAGCGGCCCAAAACAGCGAGGCAACGAAGGAAAACAACGAACCAGTAAATCAGAAAAGTTACGGAGCATCAACCCTTCTGACAACTGTGTAATGCACTTCCAAGAGACGAATTAAGACCTTAGACCTGAGGGCACCCTTTTTATTTATTCTCGCACTTTCTTTCTGTTATTTATTATCATTACTTCGCATGCGTATTATAGATTCATGTATGTTGTGGCCATGGGATGAATGAAATATGTGTTATATCTTACGGTATATCAGATGGAAACCCATACGTAAATTCTATAGCCGAATCTGAATGGACGGTAGTGCGGTCTGCACTCGGGATACAATGCCACGTACCGCTTGAGAGACACACATATTTCGTGTCATCCGATCTTATGTTTATTTGTTGTTTGTTAGAAATAGTATGTTACTTTTATGCATGATTAGGTTGTTTAGTATGTTATTTTTTTATGCATGATTAGTTGATTATTTCCAAGCATGATTTAGTTATTTCTTTCACATTAGGAACTTGATTATGTCACTTCTATGTTTATGTTTAGATTATTATTTATTTATATTGCCATGATTAGCGATTTAATGTATGCATGAGATTGTGTGCTTGCCGTTATTCCGACTTACTTTTATGCATGCAACTTAGATATAGGTAGTATGCAAACTTAGATGTATGTTGTTGTTGCGTAGACTCGGTTATATTATTACATAAATCAGTTCATTACAAGTGGCATAAGTAAGGGACCATTCTGAACCCAACGGTTTGAGGTCTTCCCTTACGAGGGGTAAGTACGGCCTTAAATCATTTTCCCAGTTCACACTGGGTGGCGACTCCATGTTATTTCTCCGGTTTAGTTCCCCTATGGGCTACTCCGTACTTCCGACCAGGTCGCGAGCCTGGAACAGCATCGCCGATTTCTGTGTCCTACAATTCCCTCGTGACCAAGTGTTATTACTAGCTTGGGGTCGGGTCATGTTCCACCGAGTATATTTTTTCCTCGGTATGGGGTCGGAGTATCTCCCCCATGGCCATTAATCTGGTTGGCACGATGAGGTAACATTCCCTCGTGGCCAAGTGTTATTACTAGCTCGGGGTCGGGTCCATTCTCACCGAGTACAGTTTTTCCTCGGCATGGGGTCAAAGTATCTCCCCCATAGCCATTAATCTGGTTGGCACGAGAAGGTAGCATTCCCTCGTGGCCAAGTGTTATTACTAGCTCGGAGTCGGGTCTTGTCCCACCAAGTACAGTTTTTCCTCAGCATGGGGTCTGAGTATCTCCCCCATAGCCATTATCTGGTTGGCACGATGAGGTAACATTCCATCGTGGTCAAGTATTATTTCTAGCTCGGGGTCGGGTCATGTCCCACCGAGTATAGTTTTTCCTCGCCATGGGATCGGAGTATCTCCGCCATGGCCATTAATATGGCTAGCATGAGGAGGCAACATTCCCTCGTGGCCAAGTGTTATTACTAGCTCGGGGTCGGGTCTTGTCCCATAGAGTATAATTTTTCCTCGACATGGGGTCGAGGTATCTCCCCCATGGCCATTAATCCGGTTGGCACGAGGAGGCAACATTCCCTCATGGCCAAGTGTTATTACTAGCTTAGGGTCGGGTCATGTCCCACCGAGTCTGGATTTTTCTTCGATGTGGGGTCGGAATGTCTCCTCCATGGCCATTATTGGTTGGCACGAGTTGGCAATGTTCCCATGGGGCCAAGTGTTGAGGGCCGAGCGGCCTCAAGGATTCAAGAAATTATACACAGAATTGAAAGGAAAGGACAAGCATGCAACAACCGAAAGACATAGAAAGTACAAATGGTAAATTAAGGAATGTAAAGTGTTAAATACAAAGGGGCCCATCGCGGTTACCCTGACAAACATACAGAGTTAAAAATTATTTTTAGTCAGGCCACAAGGGCCTCCGGCTGGGGGCTGTGGTAGGAGTTTCTGTTTTAGAGGCAGTAACAAGGGCATCGGGCTCCGGGACCGAAGCAGGTTGAACTGGTTTTAGGAGAAATTTAGCAGGGTCATCT
Organism: Zanthoxylum bungeanum; assembly: GCA_019454045.1. Taxonomy (NCBI): domain Eukaryota; kingdom Viridiplantae; phylum Streptophyta; class Magnoliopsida; order Sapindales; family Rutaceae; genus Zanthoxylum; species Zanthoxylum bungeanum. The sequence goes on along the minus strand of SKCR01036882.1, from coordinate 62,705 downwards.
ATCACCGGCTCGGGTAGAATGCTCAGCTCAAGATCGGCGGGGGTGGAGGAATGGCCCGCTATGATTTCGGGGACTAATTAAGGGATAGGCTCGGGATCTTGACCCATTTTAGGATCTTGGTCAATTCTAGAGGCTTCATATAGATTACAACAAACCTCCTCCAGAGAAACCTCCCCCTCGCATATTCACACCACGGTGCAGACCATTTCTAAGTCCACTTCAGGTTGAAGTGCCCCGAATATCCCAATACAACTCTTCATTCCTTCAACCTTCACCTCTTCTTTAGCAAACTCCATCCTTCTCAAATCCTCATAGGATTTCTCCAGCAGGTCCGATTTTTCTTTCAACCTTTTCTCTGAGGAAGCCAGCTGCAATTTCAGGGATTTGACATCATCATTTAGGGTGTGGCCTAAGACTTGGCGTCATCTCTCTCCCTCTTCATGAAATCTGAAGCCCTGCGAAGGAATGATGCCATGGTCTATACTACAGCTTCAGACAGTTTGAGGCCGCGGATCTCCTAATTGAGCTTGTCGTTCTCGCATTTGACTTTTCCAGTTGCTTAGTCAACTCTTGTTCCGCTAAGTTAGATGACTCTGAAGCCTTTGCGATTGACCCCCTTATGAGAGTGTACTAATAATCAGGTCTCGGTTGGTGGACATTGCATAAACCACCTACAAGCAAAAGAGCGAAAGTCAGTAAGGGAGGGTGAGGTAAAAAAGTAGTGGATGGACGATTTAGCTACCTGAGCAAGGAAATCGTAAGATTAGTCGACAATTTTCTCAAGGGATAGATCCTCGATCTCATTTACTTTCTCGAGGTCGACCGCCTTTGCAATACGATTGACGGTCGGGAGAAGGTAGGTCAGGTGATTGACCGGCGTAAACACACACGTATAACGCAAGCGCACGTATCATTCAAGTAGTATAAAAATATTGATCCCACGAGGACTTAATTCCTACTGTTGTTATTAATTATTGAATCTATTTATTTACAGATATCTCATTGAGGGATAAGAGAATGATTGCTTGGTTGATTTGGTTGATTGTAGTTTTGCAAAATAAATAAATAAATAAAAAAGACAAAAGAAAAAATATTAAGGAAAATAACAAAAGACACAAAGATCTAGGGTTGTGAATCATTCTAATATCATTTTAAAGATGAAGTGGTTATTTTATGTTTGTGTAATAAATCAGTTTACTAACCTGGAACACTAAATTATGCAAAAGCCTATGTCGATGGTCAGACGCAAATACTCAGTTTAACCCAATTGAACCATATGTCTATGTCAACCAAATTATCTGGATTCATTAAGTTTAAGTTCCAATTATGGCTACCCCCGCCCGACAGGTATATTCCTATCCTGTAAGGAAATCTATTAATGGGTTATCTATCCTCAAGGAAGATCGTGGGCTATTAAGTCTAAGGCTGAAACCTAAAATCCCTATGTCTAATTCATTTTAGATTTACCACATCAATCTTATTGGTGATCAGACAACAAGAAGCATTAAGCTTAAGACTTAATAAGTAAACTTTAAATTACCCAAACTATAAAATAACCTCTTATAAACCGGTGATATTAGAATTCATCACAACCCCAGATAACTAACACATAACTAGGGCTAGTAACAACTTAAAAGTAAAAGACATAAAGTAAAAATACTGAAAAGTAAAAGACATAAAGTAAAACTGAAAAGTAAAATAAAATAAAATGCTAAGGTAAAAGGAATTACTTTTACTACTACTAATTTAGATATCTCCCATAAAATAATATATAAACTTGTGATTCTTTCTCCAACCAGCCATATAGGCGGTAACCTGATTAAGTCAAATTAAGTCCAACCAGCCATAAAGGCGGAACCAAAATTAAATTGCCAACCGACCAATCTGGCGGTATCCTTTATTAGTCAGGTTTAAACCAGATTAAAATGAATTACCAACCGACCAATCTGGCGGTATCCTTTTTAAGTCAATATTTTAAATAGTGAATATATTATATTTAAGGGAGATTAATCTAAATAGTAACAGTAAAATAATTATCTTTCACCCTAGCTGGGGAAGTTACCTCATCATGGTAAATAGTAAAAACTGTAAAAAGTAAAAAGTAAAAATTAAATTACTATTATTACAAAACGTAATTAAAATTATTTACAAAACTAAAAACTAAAAATAAAAAAAAAACTAAAAACTAAAGAATCTAGAGAGAGAAACTCTCTCTTTAGAAAGAATTGAAGAGAGAGGAAGGTGCAATGAATTCTGAAATCTCGAGCTCAATTTATAGGCCTCGGTAGGATCCAGCGTCGCGACGCCAGGTCCTCAGCGTCGCGACGCTGGATTTGTCGACGTGGCACGCTCTGGTTCGCTGGTTTGAAGATTCTGGATAAGATGATAAGGTGACACGTGGCAGAGTGGTTGGGCTTCAATTATTGTGACACGTGGCGGCTTCTGATTGGTCGCTGAGATTCTTATCCGCCACGTGTCAGATAAGGATAGGATATCCAATAATTGATGCTGACGTGACGGTGACGTGGCGACGACATGGTGACACGTGGGAAAGAGATTGTCGGCACTGTAGGATTGCGACACGTGTCACTTCCTGATTGGCTGATGATGATGTGGCATGACACGTGGCAATTTGACTTGTTGACTTGCTGACGTGGCTGATGACATGGCGGTGACGTGGCGACACGTGGCAATGATGATTGTCGGCACCGTAGGATGCTGACACGTGGCACGGCGCATGTTAGCAGATCGGCTGTGATGGTGACACGTGTCACGGCGCATTTTAGAAAAGTCAAACTTTTCTCAGATTCTGATTTGTGGACCCGGCGCACGTTAGCACTGTTAGGCGCATTTTAGACGTCGCGACGCGCTTAAGACCAAAATATCCCTGTTGACGCATTTTTGTCCGTTTTTGCCCCAAATTGCCTCCAATGCTTTCCAAACTTTATTTATCTGCAAAATAACACAAAATACATCAAAACGTTCACAAAACTCAAGAAACTATACAAAATATTAGGTTAAATGAGTGGGAAATAGTGATATAAATACCACTCATCAGTGATCTCTCATCTTCTTAAGAAGGTCGTTGGCTCCTAAAGGAGGGACGATGTAGGCCGACTTAGTGGAGGTCACGGGACGTTTGCCTTTCTAGGCCACAGATTTGTTTTTGGTGGTCTTGGCGGGAGGCTCATCAGTATCATCATCCCTGACCTGGTGGAGGTGACGCTTCCGAGGTCCAGGGACAGTTGGAATGACTTGAGGAATGGAGGACACCCCCGCAGAAGGGGATGATAGGGATGAGTCGGGTTGTTGGACAGAAAGGCTCAGTTGTGAAAGATGTAAAGGTCCTGTGAATGAGGAGGTGAGGTGAGTATCCCTTTATCTGGCCTCAGGAGGAATGGGCGTAGTTAGCCTACTCCGAGCTACCTTAAGTTTTCCCCGGATCGCTCTGGTTAGTTCATCAGTGATCTTATTCACATCTTTCTTGGTTGACATCCCTGCAAGGAAAATATGAATAAATAAGTAAAAGAAGAAGATAACATAAAACTTCAGAGTTAAAACACGGGAAGGCATCAAGTCGATCAGAGCCTACTAGACTTCTTTGATTGAGATGGTGGGATATGAGGGATAAGGCCCGAAGCAGTTAGGGACGAAGAATTGAGGAGATCAGAAGTGTTACTCCCATACACGGATGCTGCCTTGATCCATTCCCAGTTACGATGGTGTACTTTCGGGATTTCCCCTTAGCAGGCTGCAAGACTCGCAGAGGTTAGAAGGAGTTCGGGTCAGAAAAATGAATGAGCAGGTTGGGAAATTACCTCCCACTCGAAAGACATTGGGATCAGTACGCTCGTACCATCCACATACCGGAGCATCCTCCAAGAGCCTTGGACCCAAAACCATTTGTCCTTGAAGTTTTTATTTGTGGTCGGGAGTTGGGAGATCAGTGGGTTGGCCCCGGCATAAGAAGAAAGGTAATATCAACCCTTGCACTCTTTCGGGTTGGCATTCATTCGGTACAGCCTCTGCAATTCACAAAATTTAGGCTTTCCCAGACCTGCCAATCTCCATATCATGTGCAGGCCAGACAACACTCTCCATCCATTCAGATTCAGTTGGCATGGGGCCAGGTTCATATCGGCCAGTATCTTTGCAAAGTATGTTTGAATAGGCAGGCGCAACCCCACCTCAAGAAAGGCTTTGCACACCGCTACCCGACCTCTTTCGAGGCAACTAGCCAGATCACCATCGTCTGGAACCAGAAGTTTGATATCATCGGGAATGGAGTACGTTTCTCTCAACTCTTACAGATCTGCCTCGGTCATGGACGAGACCCGATCCATGTCAAGACCCTCAAAATCTAGCTCTGGACAATGAGGCTTAGGATGGAAAACCCTCCGTTGGTGGCCATGATCGCCCTCGTCAGAAGCACTAGGAGAGGTTTCATAGTCTCGATGGCTCTCAAACCCTGAGCTGTGTACCACTTCAGGTCGGATCGGCACGTCAGGAGGAAGCATTTTGAGAGGAGTGTGGGAAATGGAAGACTCGGTGTTAGACATTCCTAGTGAAACACGGGATGAAAAGTTTGGTCAGTAGAAAGTCAGTGTTAGTGGAGTCTTGCCCGAAGGTTTACTAGTTCATTCCCCACCATGTGTCAAACCCTAGAAAGCTCTACAAGCTCCCTAAACAACACCGTGATCTTAAGTTTCTCAAGTCACAATCATAAATACACCAAAGAAATTCCACGAACGCATGCATCCTAAACTCGAAACCCAGATCAACCCGCTAAAGCATACATCAATGAGACCCAAATTCATCCTCAAACCGAAACTATCCCAAAAACCCACAAAAAACAAGCATACACATGAACTAACAGAACAACCAACATAATATCAAAGAGTGTAAAACAAACAAGACGGAGATCAATGGGGAACTTACCTGTTTGAGGAGAGAGGAAGAACGAATTCTGATATTTGAAGAGGATTTGCAGTCGTGAGGCACCCTTGAGAGCGTTTGGTTTGCTTTGAAGAAGAATGAGTCATAAAAGAAAAATTGGTGGGTGATGGCTCTTTTTACGGACGGACGAGGGTAATTCTAACCGTCTGCTCAGAGTGAGTGGCTCGGATAGTCGCAATGTGTAGGTCAGTTTGATTTCACCGATTATAATCCAAATGAACAGATGGGATGAAGGACGATTCAGTTCCTTTGGAATGAGACAGTTGGTTCATTTGGGCGCGCAAGCCACGAGAGTGCGGCAAGTGGCGGTATGGAAGGGAAACCCTAAGGAGATTTAACGCGCATTAAGAGGGCGATGATGGTTTGGTGATTCCAATGGGCGGTTTTTAGAAAATAAAGAGAGGTATTTATGGTGACACGACAACACCATTGAGTGGTATGAGTTATTCACCGACCAGAACACGTAGCTGTTTAGAGACCGACCAGTTCTGGCCAGAGGACCGTAAAGTTTGAGCTCAAAATCCTGACCCGAGAACTGTCCATTTCTACCCCATTTTTATAGTTCCCGGCACTAACTCATCAACTCATTGATACCGAGAACTAGGGGACATATGCTGATGGTGATTTTATGGCCTCATGGTCCTCAGCAAATTCAGAAGGGCATGAAGGGAATTTCCAGTCAGGCTCAGTAATCGAGGGCATCAAGCTCAGTAGAGTGGTTAGGCTAGGTCCTCAATTCCTCATCGACCCGAGGAGTAAAAGTGTCTAGAAAAGAAGGACAATCAGGGATCTCAATTCCGACCCAACCCAATAGCTCGGTACGACGGGATGGGTGTTGTTACAACTACCTAACCCGATTGGGGAAGGTTGATGAGGACATGATAATATTGATCAGGACCAAGTATCGAGGTGTAAACACAGCTTGGGAACTTGCATCATCCATAAAGTCTTGATGTGACAGGCACAACTTATAAGGCTATATTTTGCCACATGCCACCGCGTAAACGAGTGAATACAGGCTGGCATCATAAAGGTAGCATGTGGAGTATTCCAAGAAATGGCTAGAGTAAAATGAAATATCAGATGGCAGGTCTGCTTTCGGCAGTGGCAGGTTGACGTGGCTGACATCACGGGGACGGTGGAATAGTGTTATTTTTCTTAGTATATAAAGGGGTTAAGTGTAATTTTATAAGGGTTAGCTATTTTCACTCAAAAACTTATAACATAGATAAAAAAAAAATATGTTTTTTTTAGAAAATACTAGAGAGAAAGGTCGGCCACATCTGTAAAAGTTATTTTTAGCCTTCTTCGGTCAAACCCGGCCGCTTTATAAAAGCTCTCTCTCTGGTATTACGATCCAGTATCGAATGTCACATGCTAGGCCTGGGGCTGGAATTGTGTCTGCCTCAAACGAAGCACATATCGGATCTCTGGTAACTAGTATCTATAATCGGATAAACATGACCTAGTCATATTATCCCGATAGTTGCAGCATACAAGAGTACCAGTTCCTTATCCTACGTGATCATCATCTACATATAGTCATATTATCCTGATAGCTGCAGCATACAAGAGTCATACGTCATCGGTGAATCTTCGGGAAGCGACCCATGAGATTCCCGGATATGTTGGCAGTAAATCCGGTCGTCGGACTATCCGATCACGTACGTACCTAGTACTACGTTTTTTACCGATTTACAAGACATGGTTGGCTTCTAGCAAACCACCGTGCCTACCCAATTCTCCAGAAATATTCTTATAAGAATATGTGATCTATATCAGGCGTAGTATACGTAGTATTGTGTATTACGATCCAGTATCAGATGTCACGTGCAAAGCCTGAGGCTGGAATTGTGTCTGCCGCGTACGAAGCACATATCGGATCTTTGGTAACTAGTCTCTATAATCGGATAAACATGACCTAGTCATATTATCCCGATAGCTGCAGCATACAAGAGTACCAGTTCCTTATCCTACGTGATCATCATCTCCATATGACTGAAGTGATACTTTCATCTTGACATCACACCCAATACACTACGATTCTCAATATACCCAGAAGAGGCGTACACAGAACCTGTTAAAGCCCCAGACGACCAAAACCAAAGTATATTGATTGTCGCAAATATTAGCGATGCAAGTCTCAGGTTAAGACCAAATACACCTACCTTGATACGGACTTCCATAGACACATAGTCATACTACCAATGGAATTCTGAGGGGTCTATCAGAGCGAAGCTGTTTCCGTACCATCGGTTAAACACAACCTCCTATTACACTTGCATGAGTATCCAATACCCAAATATATTAGAACTATGACGTTATGCTCCCATAACATGCACAAGTGCAATACTAGTCTATTCCGTATTATCGATGTCCAATCTCGATAATACTACGACTATGGATATTTTAATGATTAAACCTTAGTGAATTAATATTGTCAGACGTAGTATACGTAGTATTGCGTATTAAGATCCAGTATCGAATGTCACATGCTAGGCCTGGGGCTGGAATTGTGGCTGCCCCGTACGAAGCACATACCGGATCTCTGGTAACTAGTCTTTGTAATCGGATAAACATGACCTAGTCATATTATCCCGATAACTGCAGCATACAAGAGTATCAGTTCCTTATCCTGTGTGATCATCATCTCCATATGACTGAAGTGATACTTCCATCTTGACATCACACCCAATACACTACGATTCTCAATATACCCAGAAGAGGCGTACACAGAACCTGTTAAAGCCCCAGACGACCAAAACCAAAGTATATTGATTGTCGCAAGTATTAGCGATGCAAGTCTCAGGTTAAGACCAAATACACCTACCCTGATACGGACTTCCATAGACACATAGTCATACTACCAATGGAATTCCGAGGGGTCTATCCAGAGCGAAGTTATTTCCGTACCATCGGTAAACACAACCTCCTATTACACTTGCATGAGTATCCAATACCTAAATATATTATAACTATGTCGTTATGCTCCCATAACACGCACAAGTTCAATACTAGTCTATTCCGCATTATCGATGTCCAATCTCGATAATACTACGACTATGGATATTTTAATGATTAAACCTTAGTGGATTAATACTGTCTCATATCTTATTAATCTGGAACTAATCATATGGACTTTTATCATTTATATATCGCGGTAATCCAATTACAAATGATAAAAGAGCAATTTCCTTTGTCACATAGTTAATTTGTACAACAACACCATGTTCTGTACAAATAGTGATGCTACGGGTCATAATTGTCCAACAATCTCCCACTTGGCCTATAGCCAATCACTCAAGTGTCCTACACCTGAACTATGTACGGTTCGCTCAAACTTCTGCTGAGAAATAGTTTTCGTCAACGGATTTGCAAGGTTATCATCTGATGTGATTTATTAGATCATCACATCGCCACGATGTATGATCTTACGAATCAGATGAAATGGTTGAAGTACATACTTGGATCGTTGATTAGACCATTAATTCTTTAGCATGTGCTGTAGCCTAGCTCAGCTGCTGACAGAACTACATCTAATCTAATTATGATTTTATAGATCCAAAATGCTTCTTTTTCTGCCTCAATTGCAGCAATATTCCGCTTTTGTTGTTTATTCGGCAATAATATCTTGCTTGGAAGATTTCCAGCTCACTATTCCGTTATTCAAACTATACAGTACCCTTATTGCGACTTACAGTCGTTATTATCGGTTAGGAAACTAACAACGGTGAACCTAGTCACTTCAAGTTCTCCTTCTCCATGTATAAGAAAGTATCATTAGTTCGTCTAAGATACTTAAGGATGTTCTTAACATCAATCCAGTGATTATCACTTGGATTGGCCTGATTGTGACTCCATATGCTCAAAGCCTATGAGACACCAGGTCACGTACATATCTTTTAATGTACAAGTTCTCGAAGAGTGCCAACAAATTTTAGATTTATCCCAGTAGATCCTTATTCCTAGAATAAAGGTTGCATCTCCCAATTATTCCAAGGAGAATTTTTATGAAAGCCAAGCTTTCACCGATTGTTTTATGGGAATGTCATTTCCAAGAAATGATATATCATCATCATATAGGACAATCATTGTCAGTGCGCTCCCACTAACCTCCTTATATACACAAGAATCATTTTCGTTTTGAATTAAATCATATACCATTATGATTACATCAAAACGCTAGTTCCAAGAAAGTAATGCTTGCTTCAATTCATAAATGGATCGACTTAACTTGCAAACCTTGTTTGCATGTTTTGGTATGACAAAACCGTCAGGATGTTGATAAATATCCTCCAAAAGGTTTCCGTTAATGAAAGCGGTTTTGACGTTCAGCTGCCATATTTCATAAATGAAACATGCAACATCAGCAAGCATTATCCGAATGGATTTAATCATGGCAACAGATGAAAAAGTTTCGTCGTAGTCGACACTATGTATTTGACGATACCCTTTTTGTATAAGCCTAGCTTTGTACATTTGTATGTTGCCATCCATGTATGTCTTCCTATAAGACTCATATAGTACCAATAGGCGCAATGCCTTCCGGTACAACAACCAGTGTCCAAACTTGGTTGGTATACATGGAATCCATTTTGGACTTCATGGAACTTTTCCATAATAGGGAGTCGATACCTTGTATCATTTCCTCATACGTGGCCAGTTCGTATTCCTCAATAAGATTGACATCTTCATGAGGTGAGATCAGAAACCCATACCTCCCAGGTTGTTTTCTGACTCTCTCCGACCTACGCGGTTCTTGTGTATTCGAAGATTATTGGTACAGTTTCATCCCTGATGAACTGTTCGTGTTCCGTTAAGGAATCGGTGCCTAGAACAGTATTACTCTGATTTTCATCGAGTTTTACTTTCTTCCCACTTACCACTGCATATAGGTATTCCTCTTAGGAAAACCGCATGGAGAGCAACAATTACATTGTTCTCTTGTGAGTTGTATAAGTACTATATTTTGGTTTCCCTAGGATAACCCACAAATAGGCACTTATCCGTTTTGGGTTCTTGTTTGGTATCATCCAAACATATGCCCCGCATTCCCAAATCTTCAGGAATGAGAAAACCCAGTTTCTTTCATGTTCATATCTAATATGAAGTCTGTCTAATAGATTTTTATGGAACCTTATTCAAAATAAGTATTGCACTGTTTAATGCGTATCCCTAGAAGGAAAATGGTAGCTCAGAGCGACTCATAATTAACCTTACTATATCCAACAAAGTTAGGTTTCTCTGTTCGGACACACCGTCCGGATGAGGTGTTCCGGGAGGAGTCCACTATGAAAGAATACAATACTCTTTCAAATAGTCGAGAAACTTATTGCTTAAGTATTTTCCACCACGGTCTGACCGTGATGGTTTAATACTTTAGCCGGTTTGTCTTTCTACTTCGAGTCGAAACTCTAAAAAGTTTCTGACTTGTGTTTCTTAAGATACACATAACCATAACGCGATGCCACATCCATAAAGGTTACGAAGTATTTATATCCACCTCTAGCCTAGCTAGATATGGGCCAACTTACGTCACTATGAACGAGGGCTAACAGATCGGTGGCACTTGCACACTTTACCAAGTAAAAGGTGTTTTAAGCACTTGGCCTAATAAACTAGATTTGTAGACATCATTTGATTAGAATCAAATCTGTCCTAGTACCCACTCTTCGAAAGGGTGGATATACGAGTCTTGTTAATGTGTCCCAGATAACAATGCCCCAAATAAGTCTCATCTGATTAATTCAGTTTGAGCTATTTGTTTGTCATATCATATATTTGAGATTCATTTATATTCTAAATATAAATACTGTTATTCACATCTAATGTGATTATCTCAATATCATCTTTATAAAATAAAACACTTAGAGTTCTAGAATATAAAGGTATACCCACAACGAGTTATACTAGATATAGAGATAATGTTTCTAGTCAACTAGGTACATTATAACAGTTTCCTAATTTAAGTACATGCCCAAATGGTAGTTCCTAAACTTAGGTTTCCACGGTTAAAACAGCGACTCTCGTCCCGTTTCCGACTCGCAAGTCGATCTCAACTGAAGTCAGTATCCTGCTCATCAACAGATTCTGCACAACAATACATATTTATGTACCACATCTAGTATCAAAAATCCAATTATTGAAACCAGTAGTGAACATGTTTATGACAAACATACTTGAAGCCGGAGCCTTACCCCGCCTTCACTTCCTTCATGTCTGCCTTGTCCATACGGCAGTCACGCTTCCAGTGACCCCGTTTGCCACAGTTCAGGCAGAAATCTTGGGATATGTCCTTTTTTTCTTCCTAGAAGAGTGTGACGATTTTGCCTTTGCCCCTTTTAGAAGCTTTGGCTCTGCCTCCTTGAGCATAGCCATCAACTCCAAGAGTTTACTCTTGTTCCTAATGAACCTGCCCTAGCTTTCGGGTAGATACTATAAGATCAAATCTTTGGTAGTCTCGGCCATGTAGGTTTTTTCCAGCTAAACTAAGCTATTCGATGTCAGCAATCATCTACGACACCTAGTGTTCGACAGATGTACCCTCTGCCATACGCGAGCGAAAAAGCTTCTTTTGTAATTTATACTTCTAAGATCTAAGAATAGATCTATGAAGATCCTTAATTTTTCAACATCATAGTATACGGATCTAATCCTTAGTTTTGACTACAAAATTAAAGTGTCATTACATCAAGCATAAAGGATTGAGCACTAAAGTTATCATCACCATGAGTTTTCCAAGCTCATGCTCTACTATTTACTGAACTCTAGGCTCAGGCCCAAGAGGTTACTCTAGAAACCTCTTATTTCTCAGGACTATCCTGAGGATCTATTCCCAATCTGAAAATTGAAGCCGCTTAAATACATTTTCACCTTGGATTATATTTTAAGCTCTAATCTTTCAGTTATCTTGATTCCAATAGTCCAACTATCTAATCAATGATTTCAGGTGCAATCAAATATAATGATTACTATAGTGTAACTATATAATTAACTACTACTTGATTGGTTAAATCCAAATATATTGATTACTATAATCCAATTATATAATCAACTATAAATGAAATAGTTTGAACACAGTCCAACTATTTAATTTAAAACAACAATTAAATATTAGTCCAATAAATATATTTATTTAAATAATGACGAAAAATGAGATGAGCGCGTATTGGCAAGTATCTAAACGAAATTGCAAATTTAATACTTGCCTCCCACTATTTTTCGGCGAGCCTCTAACCCTCGGTGGAGTACTCGGGAAACCTAGTTTCCTATTGGACTAGGATCCCGTTAAATAACACACAATCTTGACTTTGGCCAACAAATTGTATGAAACTTAATCAATTAGATCTCATCCAATTCCTAGATCCAGTATGTGGACATCCAAATCCGAAACATATATCCAATATATGCCAATATATCCAATATATTCCCTAATATTTTCCTCTGAATCAACTAAGCCTTGGCTTTGGCACAACAAGCTTAATGATTCCAGTTAAGCGGGACCTATTGACTTTGGAAAGCTTCGTAATCGATGTCGATGGACAAGAAGTGATCTTGACTTTGGCCAACAAATCAAAACTTGGACAAGACATGCGATATGGAACAAAGCCTTCATGATTCAAACACATCCGCGATGGACAAAGGTCTTGACTTTGGCCAACAAACCAGTGCCAATCTTGGATCTTGAGAAAGAATCATTCAATGGAAGGAAATCGCTTAATATTTGTTGAGGGTTTTTCGCGTAATTGGCAACCAATTAATTATCTTTGATTAGGTCTCATCATACACCCTTAAGAATGCATTCTAAAAGCATAATAAGGCGTGATAAATAAATTAATAATGATATGCAGATGGATATCTCACAAATTGTTCCTAGAACAAATCTCTCCATTTCCTCTCTCTCCTAGCTACTATTCATACTTCTACCCAATTACATAACACTTCTAAAGAAACCTCATTTGTATTGAGGGGAATAGGTGAGAAGAGAAATACAATGAGAAAAGAGGTAATAGGCTGGACACGCAGGTCCAATTTAATAAATTCTAAATTTATTACAACAATTTCCAAAATTGCCCTCACCCTTCTAATATCCATCTGATATACATTATTCATACATACATCCAAGTATTCACACATAGCATGTTATCAATCAATCTAATCCAATTAATTAATCTTAATTAATGACCCTCCAATGTTCAAACAACGATTTGATTTGCGCGAGTCCAACTCGTTTAAGAATAATTACTCAAAATACGTATTCTTGAATTATATCGAATTATAATTTTAAATCCAAATTAAATTATATTCAATACTAATTCATATTTAATTCCAAATTAAATAATTAAACTTTTAAAAGTGCATTTAGACTTGGATTCCAAATCCAATTTTTATGGATCTCAAAGGCCCAATTAGTATCTGATACTATTCAATTAAAGTCCAATGGGCTTTCAATTAATTCATTAGGCATGGGCTTTGGAAATTATGGGTCAAACCCAAGATGCCAAGGCCCAATTAGGAATCACCCTATGCCAAAATCAATTAGGCTCAATTAAATTATTTAAAGGCTCAATTGTCATATTTGGACTTTATGGAAATGGTTTTAGGCCCAATTGGATCCAACCAATTATCTTAAACCAAACTTGGCCCAACCAAGCCCATTAAGCCCAAATACAACAATTAAATTAACTCATTATTCCAAATCACAAATTAATTCAATTCAAGTGTAATTAACACAATTAATTAACTAATCTAATGTTTCCAAAATATTTAATTAATCCAATTAATTATGCTCTTTAATTCCAATTCATGTCCAACATAAATTGAAGCAAAACAATTCATTATAACATGCTTCATGATCACGGTTTTGACAAGAAATAATTATGCAATTTGATTCCAATCCAATTAAATCAACATCCAATATACATTTCATGCCAACAACACATCCAATATGTCAAATTTCAAAAATTCTCATGAGCTTATCTAGGGTATATATTCGGCCAACCTATAGGATTTGGGGATTTTTGATCTAATCAATATTTCACAAATCCAACAATGCACAAATCCAATTCAACATCATATAAGCTCAACCAAATCATCAATTTGAAGAAATTATGTTATAAACACAAAAACCTCAAATAAAGTCCATGAACCCTAGAATTCCAAATCAAGCTTAGGATGGCTCTAGATACCATTGTTAGTCTCCAAGACATGTCCCAAGATTACTAAGCATGATTAAAGTGCGAATAATCAAAGAGAGTTGCGGAAAAACTTACTTTGATCGGATAGGTTTCAAGACTTTTTATGCATTTCCATGGAAGCTCCAAGCTTTGAATGAAGTTTTACACTCTTGGGTGAGTTTCCCTATCACCTTGATTCACTCCTTTATGTGCTAGCATGAACAAAAATTTGAAAGAAAATTTTCCCTTCCATGGCTTGAAGGTTTCGGCCAAAATGAGAGAAAAAGAGAGATAGTGAATAGTTGTTTTTTCATAAAACAATTGTGTGTTTTATATGGTTTCCAAAACCATCTTGGATAAAAGCAAATGGTTTTATGAAAACCATTCACTATAGCCAACTACCACCATCACTTTTAAGGTGACTAGACATCCATCACCAAAAAGTGACATTAATGTAAGTTGGTGGGACCCGCTTTAAATTCAAAATTCAAGTGGTTCGTACAACACACTTCGGGCTCGGTTTCGTTTATTCTGAATAAACGAATTTTCCGTCGCTACGTAATTAAATCCAATTTAATTAAATAATAATGCCTAGCAAAATTATTACGGAAGTCGCTCGCGAATTAATTCTAAATTAATTCGTTCGCTTGAATTAAAATCCAATTTTAATTCCGCATTGAAATCAAATTTCAATTAACATATCTAATATATTATTTTAGCCCAATTAAATAAATTAAATAGTAAAATCTAATTTAACTATTAAATTTACTTTACCGATTAATTCCAAATTAATCGAGTTCTCTCTTCTCGACGAATTTATTCCCAGATAAATTCTCAACGCAATTAATCCCAGATTAATTCTTTCTCATTTAATTAATCCCAGATTAATTATTGCTGTAATTAATCCCAGATTAATTTTCTCTCTCATAATTAATCCCAGATTAATTTTCTGTTCGAGACAAATCTCAACGGTGAATCTTTGGGAAGTGACCCAAGAGATTCCTGGATATGTTGGCAGTAAATAAGTTATCAGACTATCCGAATACGTGCGTACCCAGTACCACGTCCTTACCGATTTACAAGACATGGTTGGCTTCTAGCAAAGCACCGTGCCTACCCAATTCTCCAGAAATATTCTGATAACGAATATGTAATCTTTGTCAGACGTAGTATACATAGTATTGCGTATTAAGATCCAGTATCGAATGTCACATGCTAGGCCTGGGGCTGGAATTGTGGCTGCCCCGTACGAAGCACATACCGGATCTCTGGTAACTAGTCTTTGTAATCGGATAAACATGACCTAGTCATATTATCCCGATAACTGCAGCATACAAGAGTATCAGTTCCTTATCCTGCGTGATCATCATCTCCATATGACTGAAGTGATACTTCCATCTTGACATCACACCCAATACACTACGATTCTCAATATACCCAGAAGAGGCGTACACAGAACCTGTTAAAGCCCCAGACGACCAAAACCAAAGTATATTGATTGTCGCAAGTATTAGCGATGCAAGTCTCAGGTTAAGACCAAATACACCTACCCTGATACGGACTTCCATAGACACATAGTCATACTACCAATGGAATTCCGAGGGGTCTATCCAGAGCGAAGTTATTTCCGTACCATCGGTAAACACAACCTCCTATTACACTTGCATGAGTATCCAATACCTAAATATATTATAACTATGTCGTTATGCTCCCATAACACGCACAAGTTCAATACTAGTCTATTCCGCATTATCGATGTCCAATCTCGATAATACTACGACTATGGATATTTTAATGATTAAACCTTAGTGGATTAATACTGTCTCATATCTTATTAATCTGGAACTAATCATATGGACTTTTATCATTTATATATCCCGGTAATCCAATTACAAATGATAAAAGAGCAATTTCCTTTGTCACATAGTTAATTTGTACAACAACACCATGTTCTGTACAAATAGTGATGCTATGGGTCATAATTGTCCAACAATAAGTAGTATGAACTCATTCATCTCGGTATTGACAAGACGGAATATCCAATAATGCTCCAATATTATTAAAACTATTACTTAAAATAAGGTAATCACCTAATCACATGAGATTTTATAACAATCAAGTCATTAATATGATTGTGTCAAAAATAAAAATTTTTGTTTAAAACATGCAATAAATATCCAATATGACTTATGCATAATTAAATTAAAATTATAAAGGCATAGATTCAAATACATGTGTTGTGTGGTTAAGATCTGCGTTGATACCATTCTATTACGGCGGTTGTGGAACCCTTAGGGTCAGATCGATGCCTCATACAGCGGAAGTGGGTCTAACCCGTGGATATCAACCATGGGTGTATTTTTAAAAAATTAATAAAATACAATATTTCATTACAAGTGTTTAGGGAAAATCATGGATAAATCAGGATCAGAAAAAATTAAAACGGGATAAAAATCGAACAAGAGGCACGATCACCAAGGCCGAAAGCATGATGCTTGCGCAGCATACTGCCGGTGCAACATACTGCCTGTGAAGAATGCTGCTGGCAGCAGTATAGCGCTTGTTGCGCTGCAACGTCGTTCTCTCTATTTTTTAGCTTAGAATAATTTTTTTTAAAAAATTTTCTAAAACCTTAAACACATTTTAAAATCTCCCAAAATAATTTTTATTTAAAAACCAGCACAACACATATTATACAGCAAACATATATATATTCTATATATATACGTAGTTTTTGAATCAAAATACGACCAAAATAGAATCCCGTATTGAAATGACTCATGAATAATTTTAAGTCACTCAAAGGTGGTCAAGTGATTCTAGAATAGTAACCATAGCTCCAAGCTATTATCTAGAGTTCCAAACTCTATTTTATTTCTATGTCCAACATAAATATTTTGACCTAATCACAATCAAATTGTGTTTTTACTTCCAAAGTATCTGTACACAACTAATTAGCCTAATTTCAACATCAAACTATGTTATTATGTATTTAATACATAACTCGGCACTATATGTCTCACTAATGAAAACTCATTAATGAAAACATAGATTTTTTGAAGATCAAACTTACATAGTAAGCTTGATTCCAATATTCAATCTTCTTCTCTTTGTTGAAATCTTATAGAGAACTGTCAAAGTTAGCAAGTTTGACTCCAAGATTCAATCTTGATTCCAATGCTAGCAAGCTTGATTCCAAGATCCAATCTTGATTTCTCCTTGTTGAAATGTTATTGAGAACTTCCCAAGCTTCTCTCACAAACTTTCACTTAGGTAAATTTCTCTAACTCTTGCTTGTTTTAGCTTTCTCAAGCTTGATTAAAATCTTGCTCAAGCTTTCTATTTATAGCAAAACTTAGGTAATTTTTTAATTAATAAATGTTTGAATCAACTTTTATATGGGCTTAATCTAATTTGTTCAAATTTATATAATTAGGTGTGG
This sequence comes from Zanthoxylum bungeanum, assembly GCA_019454045.1. Taxonomy (NCBI): domain Eukaryota; kingdom Viridiplantae; phylum Streptophyta; class Magnoliopsida; order Sapindales; family Rutaceae; genus Zanthoxylum; species Zanthoxylum bungeanum. Next base: position 45,131 of record SKCR01036882.1, on the reverse strand, counting down.
CTAATCATCTTTGTCTACCACTTTGATTTAATCCAATTAAATCAAGATAAAGTTAATTAATGGATTAGTTACATGTCTATTACTTTGATTAATCCAATTAAATCAAGCCAAATACACCTATTATTACACATTTATAATTACCAAATTATCCTCCAATGGTAGAAATATTTATGAAATTACAATAAAGTCCTTGTGTGATTTTAGATTAATCCAATTAGGTCAAAGTAAATAATTAATGTTATCCAATAACACTTAATTATTTTAGTTGATAATATCAAATATTATTGGCTACCCAAGTGCTCAACGAGTGCACTTCATATTGTAGGATTCTCTAAGTTCAGACACGTTCATCATATAAGCCTAGTTTATATGTACGCAATTCAGCCACCTCTGATTCATGAAGAACATGATGACCTTTCGAAACTATATAAGTCGAGATCATCACATATGTTAACAATCTCTCTGTCATGGGATATTCAAGTTGTGGTTGGGAAACATAGATTACACCATCAAGTTTCTGAGGCGCACATCTCATATCGACATGTCCACGATTCTTTACAACTAATCATAAACTATTTCTGATATATGTGATCCACCCTAGGTGATCGGCTTTGGCCAAAGTCTTAAGAATTGTGACTTACTCACATGGATACATAAACCCCTTATGGTACACATACGGGCCGATGGATCGTATCTTGATACGCACTTGATTAACGAGTGCATCTGTCCACACCCAAAGAACATCTAGCGGTCAGACCATGAAAGGTCTCTAACATACATGACATCAAAGTGTGAAGGATCACACACAAAATCAATGTTATCGTATAGTCAAAAGATCACATATGATACTCGACTCGAGGAGATTCCTATTGACGGTGGTGTGTACTTCCAACTATTAGGAATCACATGTGAGTCATTCAGTATTCGCTCCAAAGAATACCCACATGTCTATACGAGCTTCCCTTACTCATGGTACATCGGGTTTAACCATTGGAACTCCAATTCCAATATACGACATGTGCTAGTCTTCTAGGTTATAGGAATTCGATCGTATTCTAAAACCAACGACTATAAATATTTACTTTAAGAATAGTTTATAATATGAATATTATCCCAATATCGAACCACCCAGTGTCCAGTATTACTTACATGTGTGTGTGTGTGTGTGATGAGAATGACATCAACCTTAGAATAGTCATGTGTGTGTGTGTGTGTATATATATTATATATATATATCAATCTAATATGCATAATGACATTACCATTATTAAGGTTGAAATGAAAATGTAGTTATTTTATTAATAAATAATAAAATATAATTTGTATTTTATTAATAAATAATAAAATATAATTTGTAATATATTATTTGGATTGGCGCTCTAAGCACCAACTACAACAACAATGTATACAAATTGTTGGCACTAGACTTGGCCACTAATACCATTAGATAGTTAATCTCTACAGAGATTATTTCTATTAACTATGTGAGGTTAAAGAATAATAATATGGATCCGCTAACCAAATGGTTAAATAGAGAAGGAGTAGAGGAATCATTGAGGGGAATGAGACTAGAGCCCATATAATAATATTTAATGTGAAGGAAAACTCAACATAATTGACTAGAGATCCTAAGATCTAGGTTCAAATGGACAACCTAATTGTAAAGACTTTGTGGATCACTATGGGGGTTATTCTCTTGTATGGGATTACTATTTTATGGAGTAAGAATAGTTTCTTTGAATTAAGAAATCACCTATGTGTGAGAGGAGTGGGGTCGTTTCAAAGGGAATCGTAAATGGCACAATTCTTAGAAACTCTTGCAAAACCAGATAGTTGTTCAAGGCCAAAAACAACATAACCATGAGAACTTAGTTGAAAAGATACATGTGTGCAATACATCATCATTTACACCAATGACATAACAGTTCAAAGACATCGTATGTACTGGTCAGCCAGTAAAATAAATGTATTGTCACAAGGGAAGGTTCGAAGGCTAACACCCACTTATCATATTCAGATTTTGATTTGTTAAACTTGATCACTTACTTCATATTTTGATGAAAAAATATATGTCTTATGTTTTATGTCTATTTTCACTCATGTGGGGGATTGTTAGAAAATAACATGACTATATATTTTGAGGCATAATTTGAGTAGGACCCATTTACTGAAAGTAAGAGGTCGTAAGTGATTCTACTACTCCATGAATACTTTGAAATCACATATTTACATGCTCAAAATGATGCTCGAGTGAATGAAAAATTGTCTCTCAAAATGCACCATTTGAGATGGAAAAATAAAGGGAAATTATTAATCACACATATAATAGGAAAACAAGGCTAAATGGGTTTATATATAATCACTTAAGTATAGGTGAGTAAGAAGTATTAGGAGAGAGGCTCTCTCTATGCGCGCCTACACATGGAGGGGTGCAAATCTCAGCATGAATTAGTTCAACTCGTGTGCACCCACACGTCCTGCATAAATGAATGGTGACTTAATTCTTACAGGCCCACGTTAGCCACGTTTTTGCCAATTTTCCATCTTATTTTTTTCAGCTTAGTAATTTTCTTTCTATAATTCATATAGTTGCAGTGATGCTATACAAAGAAATAAAAGAAAGATGCTAATGGGCTGTTGAAATTTAATTATTCAATTTACTTGAATTGATTTCAATTAAATAAAAATAACATCCTGTGGTGAAATTTGGAGAGTCTCTACTTATTTTTATAAAAAATAAAAATAAAAATAAATAAATAAATAAATAAATAAATAAATAAATAAAAAAAAGAAAAAAAAAGCCTTCTTTCTACAAATAAGGAGAGAACTGAGACAACCACCTGTGAGAGGAAAAAAATTATCGAGAGCCAAATTTTCCCATCATCGTCGATGTTTATTAATTTTTCTTTTGATCAAATTCTGCCCAACTCAAGTTCGTTTGAATAATTCAGTTGTGTTCTGAGATTATTCGATTCCGTTGTATTCTGGAAAACAGACGCTTTGTATATCCTTAGCACCTATTGGTAGGAGGCGAATATATTTTAAGGACACTATCAGTGACAGGCTTCATGTTTTTTCAATTTTTTTTTCTTTATATTTCTCCATTTTCTAATTATTTCATGACCTTTGTAATATTTATTGTTTATGAGTTATATTTATAATACCATATTCATTATTATTGATATTGTGTGTTTTTGCCAACAATTTTAACTTAATAAACTCTATTTGCTCCATCTCCGTCGGGATTTTTGCCATCCCCACATACGAGATATAGATGTTAGTGGCTTACTATTGAACCATTCGTCTTTTTCTGCTTGTTGTAAGAGAGGAAACTTTTTAATTTATCAATTTTTAATTTAAAATTTTACCAATAAATGATTTTAACTTGAAGGTGAATTTATTTTAGCTATGTTTATTTTTGATGTTGACCATCTTATGAGAATCATTACATCTTTATGTACACCAATCTGAATCGATGCTAATATATCTTCAATAATACTCCTTATCAAAATTATTCTTCAACCTGTCTCTAAAATATATATTTTTATAGAAGCTTGTGAATTCATATCCAAATGTTAAGCTCAAAAGTTGACGGTCATCACTTGTAGTATGATTTTTGTGACCTTGTCCTTATTGAGGGAATAACTATCAACATGTTTTTAATTCAAGAGTTAAAGGATATCGTTTATCTTATCCTTATCAGGTGAAAAAATTATTGGAGTTGGTATTCGGCGTGCTAATTTCTCATGTATTTTCTTCTAAATATGTGTATGAATAATATTTTGTTATGAGTGAAATATGGTTTTTTTCGATATATTTTTTTTAAATGGTAAAGACGTACAAGATCTAGGAAAAATTAAGTTATAACGTAATTGTAAAGAGTCAATTGACATTGAAAAATATTATAACAGTATCATTCTTGAACAGTTCCTGGTCAAGGTTTACATTCTTGGTCGGTGAGTCAACCCGGGAGACCGGTACATATCGTATATCAAAATATTGGATTCTGGTATTTATCTCAGTGAGCCACAAATCTAAGGGGACTCGTATAGAAATGTAGGTGTTTATAGCAGATGAATATTGAATGACTCACAGAAGATTCCTAATATATGGTACGTTTGCGTCAATAGGAAACTTCTTGAGTTGAGTAGCATAGTGGTCCTTAGACTTGAGATACCATGGTGAATATATAAGTTATCCTTCATACTTTGATGACAGTCACGTCTTCGACCTTTTTAGGTTAGACCTTCGTATGTTCATTGAGTGTGGACTGATGCTCATGATATCCAGTGATGTACCTAGAGAGGATCTGTCAGTCCTGCGTACAGAATTTAGGTGTCCACTTCATGAGATTGCGATTTATCAAATTCATGGCCATGGTACACTCGAAAATAAGTTATGAGTGTTATTGAGAAATCGCAGATCTATATGTCAACGAGATTACACCTTATGAGATTTGACGATTATATCTATGTCTTTGGTATTTATCCGGATACCTATGATGGAAGAATTATATGTATGCAAATACCTCAACTTGTATAGTTCAACGAGAATATATGTGGTCGTCGTAATTTGCGAGTGGGTGAATAATGGATACAGAATTGGATTTCGTGACGAATATACATGAACTTAAAGAGTCTCACATAATTAAAAAATACTTAGAATAATATCGATTATTCGTAAATCGTTTAACGGTTAAACGAAAATTACACATACGGGGGCATTTAGTAATTTGCTCAATTAATATGTATATGTGGGCATTACAAATAGTTTATTTTAATAGACTAAAGAAAAATTTTTGAAATTGAAAAAATTCGATTTTTCATGTTACGCTGAAATACCTGATAAAGCCGTAAATACGCTAACAAAGATAGTGTGAATCTTATTCGTAGATTAATCTATTTTTAATATCATGAAAATATTATATTCATAATCAAAAATTAACTCAAGACATAAGAATTACTCCAAACTCATATACTTAACCCAATATTTATTCTAAGTGAAGATGAGCCACTGATGAGGGATATTAATTTCATAGTATAAGAATTTTTTTTTTTTTTTTTTTTTTTATTTTTTTTTGTAATAAGTTAGGAGGAATGGGAAAAGGCAAGCATATAGTTTCAATAGCATTTCTCATTACAGGATAAACTTCGCCAATAATGGTGTCGTTATTCAGTTGCAAATGTTGATTAATTTTAAGAGTAATGATACATGTGCTTAAAATTTGGATAAATTCTAAAAGAATTTTAATTTTTAAGTCAATGGGGATAATATGGTATTATAGAATATTGAAGGGTAAGTGGTATATATTGAAATAGTGAGGGAGATAGTAACAATCCCCCATTTTATATTTTGTATTTAAGTTAACGTAAGGCAAGGATTAGTTTGAGTTTAGGGGTGTATTTCTTTGTAAGAATTTGGAGCAACCGAAATTTAATTGTTCCGCTTAAATAGGGGTTAGGTGATTTGGCGGCATGATTTTTGAAAGTTCCCAAAAAAAAAAAAAAAAGATTAGTATGAATATGAATTGGCTTAAGGAACCATGCATATGCATGTTGTAGCTTGGACCTTATTAAATAAATGAAGTCTACATTATAATCCGTGTTCTAAAATTCGGATTACGTGGTCCCTAGGTGTTAGGCGGTCCTAACCCGTCTCAAATATGGAGAAAATGGTCGTTTAGGTAGTCTGCGGGTGTAGACAACAGAAACTGGGCGACGCCGTTTCTAGGCTCGCGGCACTAGTTGGGAAGTACAAAATAACATGGAGTCGCCACCCGGTGTGAACCGGGACAAAGATTTAAGGCCGCACTCACCCCTCGCAAGGGAAGACCTCAAACTGTTGGGTTCGGAATGGTCCCTTACTTATGTCACTTGTGATGATATGATTTGTGCAATTAATCAACCGAGTCTACTCAATAATCATGCTCAAGGGTACTTAGATCTAACATGCTTTCATCCAAATAATTCCACGCAATGTAACACAACAAGCATATTGAACCATTAAATCAACATGTATAAATCATTACCCAAACGCATCATAAACTAAGAACATGCATAATGAACAACCTAAACATGCTTTAACAAATAAATAACAAACTAAATTAAACCATGCTTTAAATAATAAACAAATAACCTAAAGACTATAACATGCTCAAATACAAATTTGGATGAGACGAGATATGTGTATCTTAAGTGGTACGTGGCATTGTATCCCGAGTGCAGACCATACTACCGTCCATTCGGAATCGGCTATGGAATTTACGTCCGGGTTTCCATCCGATATACCACAAAAGGGGAACACATATCCCGCTCATCCAACAATCACATCATGCCTCAAACGACTCTCATGCAATTATATATCAAAATAAATAAAGAAGATAAGTAAAAAGGGTGCCCTCAGGTCTAACCTCTTTTGTCGTCTCGAGAAAGGGCGTTACACGTCCGTTGGAAGGGTGGTTGATCCGATACTTTTCCGATTTGTTAACTCAACGTCTTTCCTCGCTATTTCACAGTTCGGGTTGCTGTTTTCACTCTGATTCGCTGCTGTTTTACTGTTGTTTTCTGGTCACTGTTTGTGGTGTATTGTTCACTGTTTGGGGACTGTTTTGGCAGGTTTTTTTAGGGGAATTCTAGGCAGTTTTTTATGTGGTTTTGGGACAGTTTCTGGACTATTTTCAGGGTGAAATTTTGGTGGCCAGGGGACTGTTTTAGGGACTGATTTGCAGTGTTTTTAGGCAGTTTACTGGGTAGGATTTGTTGACAATCTGTGAAGGTCAGTGTGCGTGGATATTCTGGGGGACGTGTAGCGTGAGTCTTTGTGCGTTTAGTGTGTCTAAGGGCGTGTAGGGCTGATGAACGTAAAGGGGCAGGTGTCGAAAGAAAATGATGGCGTGAAGGGCTATGCTTATGCGGCCATTTGGACTTTGTTAGGTTTAAGTGATGTATGAAAAGGGGAGCTGGTGAGCGCGGCTTGGTGGCAGGTGCGTGAATTGCCAAGGGGGCTGTTGAAGTTGCTGGGCTGATTTGTCTTTGCCGAGTGAGTGGATTTGTTTGTGCCGTGAGAGAGCCAAGGTGCTGGCCGAGAGAGGATCAAGTGGCGTATGGTTCTTTGAGTTGCTTTGTTTTGTGAGTGATGAGTGTGGTTATTTGGAGGAGGCTTGCTTTCTGTGAAGGCTTGTGGGGGGGGGGGGGGGGCGAGAGTTTTGGTTAGTTGAGTGAAGGTCTTATTCCAGGCCGTGAGAGGTGAGTCGGTGGAGTGGTATCTGGTTCGTGAAGGGCGTGAGGGCCAGGGGCTGGCTTGTGCGTTTTTTGGTTCAGGGTTTGACGAGAGTTGTCAGGGTTTATTTTTTGCTCCGTGTGTCTTTTTTAGAGGAGAGAAGAAGGCGTGTGGTGACTTTGTTATTTTTATTTCTTGGTCACTGCCGAGAGAGAGGAGGGAGGGCGTCTAGGGTTTCATTTGGCGTGAATGAACTGGAGGGGGTGCCAGGAGAGAGCCTAGGGTTGGGTTATGTTATTCTTTTATAGTGAGAGGGTAGGAGAATGGAGAGAGGTTGACTAGGGTTTATTGCCGTGGAGATTAGAGTGTGTAGAGGAGAGACTTAGGGTTTTTTTATGTTATGTTTATATATTGAGGGAATTAGGGTTTGCATGGTTTAATTAGGAAATAATATCAATTAATTGGGTGTATTATTTTAGGTAAGAAATATGTAATTTGGGTGGGAATTTCTTAAATTAGGGGAGTGATTTAATTAAATTGTATTTTAGATTAATTTTAATTAGCTTTAATTTAATTTCACTTTAATTTGTTTTAATTAAATTTGGTTTAATTATTAGATTTAGTTTTAATTAAATTTCAATTTAGTTATTTAATTGGTTTTGATTTAATTTAATTAGCTTTAATTTGTGACATATATTTTAAATGTTTTAATTATTTAATTTGTGAGATATATTAATGGGTTTGGTGTGTTTTAAAATAGAGGTCCAACAAGCGAACCCGAAGCGAAACAAGCGAGTTAAATCTGACAAAAATGCTAATTTCCAACTTTACCCTTCCGACGTCCGTTTCCCGCGGCTTTCACAATCAAAGAGGTAGTGTCTCCATACGAGACTCATCATCGGGACTTATATGCAAAAATGCAGTGCCTACAGTCGCCCCCACTTTGATGGGACTTGTGCAGTGTGTGACAATGACAATCCTATCAAAGTACGTGCAATGCATTTTCACTTTCCTGGCTCGCCAGCTGTCACCTGACTTGCCATGTTGATTCGAACTGAGTTGATCTGGTGGTGAGGTGCTTCGACCCCTGAGGTTCATCCCTGCAAGATGCTGCGATCTCTAGGAATCACTACCGAACTAAACTGATATGATGGTGAGGCGCTTCGACCCCTGGGATTTGTTCCCGAACCATCTGTGGGCTTTGTTCCCGAGTTGTGTAGAGAGTGGGCTTTGTTCCCGAACTGAGTGTGATGGCGAGGTGCCTCGACCTTGGGCTTTGTTCCCGAACCACCTGTGGGCTTTGTTCCCAAACTGAATGTGATGGCGAGATGCCTCGACCTCTGGGCTTTGTTCCCGAACCATCTGTGGGTTTTGTTCCCGAACTGTGTAGAGAGTGGGCTTTGTTCCCGTTGTTTTGAATGTGATGGCGCGGTGCCTCGACCTCTGGGCTTTATTCCCGAACCACCGAATGTGAACTGTGATGATGATGCAGTGGGCCCTCGACCCTGGGACGCATCCCGGAACTGCAACCGACAATGGGGGCACCTCGACCCAATACCGCTGATAATAGGGACCTCGCCCTCAATATGATGATGTAGTGGGCCCTCGACCCTGGGACGCATCCCGAAACTACAACCGACAACGGGGGCACCTCGACCCTGGGCACCTCGACCCAACACCGCTGACAATAGGGACCTCGCCCTCGAACTGATGATGTAGTGGGCACCTCGAACCTGGGCACCTCGACCCGGAACTACAACTGATGATGCAGTGGGCCCTCGACCCTGGGACGCATCCCGGAACTGCAACCGAAAACGGGGGCACCTCGACCCTGGGCACCTCGACCCAACACCGTTGACAATAGGGACCTCGCCCTCGAACTGATGATGTAGTGGGCACCTCGACCCTGGGCACCTCGACCCGGAACTACAACCGACAACGGGGGCACCTCGACCCTGGGCACCTCGACCCGACACCGCTGACAATAGGGACCTCGCCCTCGAACTGATAATGATGTAGTGGGCACCTCGACCCTGGGCACCTCGACTCGGAACTACAACCGACAACGGGGGCACCTCGACCTAACACCGCTGACAATAGGGACCTCGCCCTCAATATGATGATGTAGTGGGCACCTCGACCTTGTGCACCTCGACCCGGAACTATAACCGACAACGGGGGCACCTCGACCCAACACCGCTGACAATAGGGACCTCGCCCTCGAACTGATATATGGGCCTCGCCCCCAGACGGATAATGATATGGGCCTCGCCCCAAACTGATACTGATATGGGCCTCGCCCAAACTGATACTGATATGGGCCTCGCCCCAAACTGATTCTGATATGGGCCTTGCCCCAACTGATACTGATATGGGCCTCGCCCCAAACTGATTCTGATATGGGCCTCGCCCAAACTGATACTGATATGGGCCTCGCCCCAAACTGATACTGATATGGGCCTCGCCCCAAACTGATACTGATATGATGGTGGTCCCTTCTCGAACCGTGTTCCATTCTCGGAGTACCATTCCTGGCTTGTTCATTCTCGAACTCTGATTGCCATTCTCGGCTGAACTGATGCTGATGTCGGTGCGATGAGGTCCATTCCCGAACCATCACCGTGTTGTGGTGTGGTGAAGTCCATTCCCGAACTGCCACCGTGCTGCATTCCCGAACCGATCTCCATTCTCGGAGTGTCGCTGTGATATGATGTGATGAAGTCCATTCCCGAACTGTCACCGCTGTGGTCCATTCCTGAACCGATCTCCATTCCTGGAGTGCCATTCCGATGTGCCATTCTCGGCGTGCTCATTCCCGAGCTGTCCATTCTTGGACTGTCCATTCTCGGACCAAAATCTCCATTCTCGGAGTGTCATTCTCGACTTGTGCATTCTCGAACTGTGCTCCATTCTCGGATTACCATTCTTCGTTCATTCTTGAACTTTGTTCCATTCTCGGACTTGTCATTCTCGACTTGTTCATTCTCGAACTCTGATCCATTCTCGGAGTGCCATACCTAGCAAAACTGATCTGATATCTCCATACCTGGAGTGCCGTACCTGGTAGAGCTGATCTGATATCTCCATACCCGAAGTGCCGTACCTGGCAGAACTGATATGATATCTCTATATCCAGAGTGTCGTACCTGGAATAACTGATATTGAACCAATGTGGGCCTCGCCCCCATAATGCCATGCCCAGCAGAACTAATACTGAACCAATGTGGGCCTCGCCCCCAGAATGCCATACCCGGCAGGACTGATACTGAACTGATGTGGGCCTCACCCCCAGAGTGATGTGGGCCTCGCCCCTGGGACTCATCCCCAAGACTGAAACTGATATGGGCTTCAACCCTGGGACTCATCCCCAAAACTACTACTCATATGTTGCTTATTCTGGTTGGCTTGTCTTTGCCGCTTTCTCTTTTTCTTCTTTGAAACCTGTGAATACAAAACAAAAAAAACACAAAAAGAATGCAAAATATGTTACGTGTATGCATGCATGCATGAATGAATTTCCTATTCCGCTGGGTTAGGTCTTCCCCCAGTTCTCCAGGTGATTGCACATGATTCTCTCTGGTCTCATGGCTCAATTTCTTGTTATGTCCCGAATTCACGAGGTGGTAGACTGGTCGCTCCCAGTCTTGATTTAGCTTTCTGTTCTCCGCTGTTTGCACTTGGTCAAGATGAACCACATGGTGGGGCCTTCCATATTATCATACTATATCACATGCTACGAAAATAGTCTCAATAGTTATACATATTATCGTCCTCAAAGAATGCTCAATAATGAAACCAGAGAACCTTCAAAACATTCGATGCAACTCAAATCCAAGTCTTTGAATAAATGATCTAGGCCAAACTCAAAGTGTGTGTGTGCAAAGATTCTTTCACAGCTTAATCCTTAAGTAAGCTAACTCGATGATTTTGTTTCAAAAATCGGGATCGGTGGGTCAAACCAACCTAGATATCTCAATTATGCCTGCAGTTGCTTTTCAGTGCTCAATGTGGTATGGTTTTCTTTCTTTTCCTTTGTCTCTCATTTTTTTCTTTTCATTTTGAACTTCATTTTTTTTCCTCTCTTTTTTTTTCTCTTTTTTTTTTTCAACACACCTACCCTTTAAGGTAGCATTTCTCCTCATGGTGGTCCTAATACTCGCCCATGGGTAGCTTCACGCTTATCGGTTATAGGTGGTTTTTTTTTTTTGAGACTTTTCTTTCATTTTCAACCATACCACACATCATAACATAAGCAAATCAAGATAGACATCTAAGCAAACGGTCATTTACCGACCTACAATTTCATCAACTAGTCACTTTGCTAACTACTCAGGTTTTCACTGCTAAGAGCCATAATCAAGTGCTTACGAGTCTAACATAGATCAATTACTCAAATTGTCAGATAAAAGCACATCAAAAGTTTATCGTTTCTAAGGTTTCACCCTAAAGCAATCAGTTTCATCATCGGACTTATGTCTAACTACCAATGACTAAAGACAAACAATTTTTTCTTCTTTTCCTTTTTCTTTTTTTTTTTCTCTTTTTTTTTTTTTTTTTCTTTTTCTTTTTCTCTTTTTTCTCTTTTTTTTTTTGTCTTCTTCTCTCTTTTTTTTTTTTTTGAAGGCCCCCCAATGGTCTTTCTATCCTTTCCGTAAGCTTTCCTATTTCTCGATTTCCTTTTCCCTGCTATCCATGTTTGCTAAACTCCTCTTGAATAACCCTTTTTTTTTCTCTAACCCAACGGATATCTATGATGGCTTTTAAGACACAGAGGGTTAACATGATGCATGTATGCATGAGATGCATGCGATGTATGAGATTTAATATGCATGTGGTTATCAAAAGCATAAAGGAGCAACTTCTATAGGATATACAACTATCATTCTCATGCGAGTTTATGACAATGCCTTTGATTGAACTCCCTCAACCCATTATAGAAACGGTCAACTAATGCACAAATTATACACATCACAAGACATGATTTCGGGGCCGATTCTCTATCCCCAGTGGAGTCGCCAGACTGTAGACAACAGAAACTGGGCGACGCCGTTTCTAGGCTCGCGGCACTAGTTGGGAAGTACAAAATAACATGGAGTCGCCACCCGGTGTGAACCGGGACAAAGATTTAAGGCCGCACTCACCCCTCGCAAGGGAAGACCTCAAACTGTTGGGTTCGGAATGGTCCCTTACTTATGTCACTTGTGATGATATGATTTGTGCAATTAATCAACCGAGTCTACTCAATAATCATGCTCAAGGGTACTTAGATCTAACATGCTTTCATCCAAATAATTCCACGCAATGTAACACAACAAGCATATTGAACCATTAAATCAACATGTATAAATCATTACCCAAACGCATCATAAACTAAGAACATGCATAATGAACAACCTAAACATGCTTTAACAAATAAATAACAAACTAAATTAAACCATGCTTTAAATAATAAACAAATAACCTAAAGACTATAACATGCTCAAATACAAATTTGGATGAGACGAGATATGTGTATCTTAAGTGGTACGTGGCATTGTATCCCGAGTGCAGACCATACTACCGTCCATTCGGAATCGGCTATGGAATTTACGTCCGGGTTTCCATCCGATATACCACAAAAGGGGAACACATATCCCGCTCATCCAACAATCACATCATGCCTCAAACGACTCTCATGCAATTATATATCAAAATAAATAAAGAAGATAAGTAAAAGGTGCCCTCAGGTCTAACCTCTTTTGTCGTCTCGAGAAAGGGCGTTACACGTCCGTTGGAAGGGTGGTTGATCCGATACTTTTCCGATTTGTTAACTCAACGTCTTTCCTCGCTATTTCACAGTTCGGGTTGCTGTTTTCACTCTGATTCGCTGCTGTTTTACTGTTGTTTTCTGGTCACTGTTTGTGGTGTATTGTTCACTGTTTGGGGACTGTTTTGGCAGTTTTTTTTAGGGGAATTCTAGGCAGTTTTTTATGTGGTTTTGGGACAGTTTCTGGACTATTTTCAGGTGTGAAATTTTGGTGGTCAGGGGACTGTTTTAGGGACTGATTTGCAGTGTTTTTAGGCAGTTTACTGGGTAGGATTTGTTGACAATCTGTGAAGGTCAGTGTGCGTGGATATTCTGGGGGACGTGTAGCGTGAGTCTTTGTGCGTTTAGTGTGTCTAAGGGCGTGTAGGGCTGATGAACGTAAAGGGGCAGGTGTCGAAAGAAAATGATGGCGTGAAGGGCTATGCTTATGCGGCCATTTGGACTTTGTTAGGTTTAAGTGCTGTATGAAAAGGGGAGCTGGTGAGCGCGGCTTGGTGGCAGGTGCGTGAATTGCCAAGGGGGCTGTTGAAGTTGCTGGGCTGATTTGTCTTTGCCGAGTGAGTGGATTTGTTTGTGCCGTGAGAGAGCCAAGGTGCTGGCCGAGAGAGGATCAAGTGGCGTATGGTTCTTTGAGTTGCTTTGTTTTGTGAGTGATGAGTGTGGTTATTTGGAGGAGGCTTGCTTTCTGTGAAGGCTTGTGGGGGGGGGGGGGGGGGGGGCGAGAGTTTTGGTTAGTTGAGTGAAGGTCTTATTCCAGGCCGTGAGAGGTGAGTCGGTGGAGTGGTATCTGGTTCGTGAAGGGCGTGAGGGCCAGGGGCTGGCTTGTGCTTTTTTGGTTCAGGGTTTGACGAGAGTTGTCAGGGTTTATTTTTTGCTTCGTGTGTCTTTTTTAGAGGAGAGAAGAAGGCGTGTGGTGACTTTGTTATTTTTATTTCTTGGTCACTGCCGAGAGAGAGAGAGGAGGGGCGTCTAGGGTTTCATTTGGCGTGAATGAACTGGAGGGGGTGCCAGGAGAGAGCCTAGGGTTGGGTTATGTTATTCTTTTATAGTGAGAGGGTAGGAGAATGGAGAGAGGTTGACTAGGGTTTATTGCCGTGGAGATTAGAGTGTGTAGAGGAGAGACTTAGGGTTTTTTTATGTTATGTTTATATATTGAGGGAATTAGGGTTTGCATGGTTTAATTAGGAACTAATATCAATTAATTGGGTGTATTATTTTAGGTAAGAAATATGTAATTTGGGTGGGAATTTCTTAAATTAGGAGAGTGATTTAATTAAATTGTATTTTAGATTAATTTTAATTAGCTTTAATTTAATTTCACTTTAATTTGTTTTAATTAAATTTGGTTTAATTATTAGATTTAGTTTTAATTAAATTTCAATTTAGTTATTTAATTGGTTTTGATTTAATTTAATTAGCTTTAATTTGTGACATATATTTTAAATGTTTTAATTATTTAATTTGTGAGATATATTAATGGGTTTGGTGTGTTTTAAAATAGAGGTCCAACAAGCGAACCCGAAGCGAAACAGCGAGCGTTGTTAAATCTGACAAAAATGCTAATTTCCAACTTTACCCTTCCGACGTCCGTTTCCCGCGGCTTTCACAATCAAAGAGAGGTAGTGTCTCCATACGAGACTCATCATCGGACTTATATGCAAAAATGCAGTGCCTACAGCGGGTCTAGGCAGGTTCTAAACAGACAGTTCAAAAAATTGTTTATTGGTATGATATCTGATCCAGATCCATTTTCTATTTTATTTTATCATAAAATCGCGTCCGACTAGCGCCTAACGTTTTTTAGAATATTGATTAGTATTGGATTACATCATTTAGCATTATTAGGCTGAATTAGGATCTTAATTAATTCCATTATATGTGGCAATTAATGAATGTATATATATATATATATATATATATAAGATCTAGAAATTTGGCGCTTTCTTCCTTGTTGTTTTCAATATATACTACTTATCCCCTAATATTTCAATAATATCTCACTACTCCCATTAACCTGAAATCATTGTATTTAATATTTAACTACTAAATACAATTATATTGACATGATAATTGATGATTTATCAATTTATTATTAATAATTTCATTAATACTTTTTAGTATTAAGAAAATAAAAGATATAATACAAATATGACAATTTATTATTTCTTATAATATAATTTTGATAATTTATAATTTATAATATATTTATTAAAAATAAATAATAATATAGTAACATAATAATACATTAATTTTGATGTTTAGTTGTATTTGAGGATAAAATTGTAAAATAATCTTAATTTTTTTTAAGTGAAGGGGCAATGTGGTATTTCTAAAACATTAGGAGGTAAATGGTATATATGAAAAATAATAGGGGAGAAAAATCGAAACAAAAAATTATACCATATCTCAGACCAAATAATTTGAGATCCCAAATTCTGATTGATATTTGGAATTTTCTATCAAGTTTTTTTAATGTGCATAGTGAAATGAGTTTTCCTCCCGTTTCCTGGTCAATCAATGGCTAATTGCTTTTGATGCGTGATGACTAAAAGTGCTTCCCGGATATAACACCAGTTGCGGCTTTAAATTCAGATAATCCATTCATGATGGTGCAGTTAAGACAGAGAGATCACTAACATACTGTTTGCACAAAGCAATAGAAAACAATCACTGGTAGTGTGACAAAAAAAAGTTTTTAGAGAACAAGATCCTATATAAATAATAATAATAATAATAATAATAATAATAATAATAAAATCATTAAAAATAGTTTAAGAAAGAATGACATCTAAACATTAACATTATAAATCTACTTGGTATAAACAATGTAGACGTTATCACTACAGTTGAAAGAATCGAAACAAATGGTTAAAAAAAAATGTAGTCTATATTTTTGAAATTTGACGTGTACCTCAGAAATCGCAGTATAAGCAACACAACTCTTTATGAAGTTTTCTCAATCACTATTCATTTTCAGAAGCCTTTTCGCTCTGTATGCTATTGCTAGTCATCGCGACTTTTGAGATCCCGGAGCCTTTTTACTCAGAGCTGAACCAAGTTTGAGCATGAGAGAATAAACAGGGCTGAACTCTTTGTCTCCTCTTGCCCTAACCTTCGCTGCATAATCATCCAGAGTGCCTTTGATACCTTTCCATATCTGATCCTCCCCTTGCGAATCTAGCCACAATGAATACTGTAGGGGTGTAAGTTTGTTCCTCCGAAACGGTGACTGCAATTCATCAGGGCCCCGAGAGTAAAGATGGTGAAGGATGACACTCGGTGGGAGATCTTGAAGAAGAGGAGATGCTCCCAACTGAGATGTTTCCAAGAAAATAAGAGGCCGGAATGCTCGAAGGGCTCGATAGGGTGCGCCAATTTGTTCCATTGGGCACAAGTTCTGGCCCACAGCTAACTCCAGCTCAGCCATGTCTCTAGCCATCCTCAGCTTCCCTGATTCTGACAGCGGTCTTACAAGAGAAGCATGCCTGATAAAAAATATCAGGACCCGGGAAGCCATGCTCCGAACTAGCCTAGTGCATATAGTTTCTGTCTCTACAGTGGTAGCATTTGCTGAAGAAGGCAACAGCCTAGAGAGAAACTCACTACGGAAGTGAAGAATACACTTCTGCAGCTCCTCCATGTAAGGCGAAGCATTATTATCCATGGCAGCATCCATGCCAAGCACACTGAAATTCTGGTCATGAATTCGCAAGATGCAAGACTCAAGACGATCAATCATTGCTTGGAACAAGAATGTAACTGAGTTACACGCAACTTCATATAGTGTTCCAAGAGAGCGAGACAACACCTCTGCTGCAATTGGGTGCAGCACCGTAATCATCAATGATATTCGTGCATAAATTTCTTGCAGATGCTGACACAATGCAAAGTTCTTGATTTGTGCTGAAATTGCAGGATCTGTTATTTGGCGTGCTTCAGGACCAGTAGATATCTGCCATTGATAAGTAGTTCTTTACTTTCAAATAAATCTAAAAACAACAAAGATAAGAAGGCATGCTCAAAGAAGATAAAAGCATCCAAGAAATAGTTAAATCAAATTTGGTTGTCAGAACACAAGCCTTCGAATGAGTTTCTTTAATTCTGTTGATTTTGCTTAAGTGATATATTTTCACAGACCGTTGTTCAAAATAAGTTGATGAAACAATTATCTGTACAATTTTGCTCATCCGGGTTCACGGAAAAAATCTTCATGGACCTTTCTAGTTTCTAAACTGCATCCATAACTACAACATTTGCTTCGCCCACTATTGCTAGAGTACGTAAGACAGGGTACGCTTGGAGAACACCAGCTCATGAACTTTGCCAGTCGCACAATAAAAAAATAGTTATACAAAGTATTCACATGCACAAGAAGCATACAAACATGCACAACATTTGCATCTCGAAAAGTTCGAATAAATATGATTGGGTAGCATGTAACAATGAAGTTTTGGAGCTGTTCATATCCAATTCATCCTTTGGAACCACATCACATCCAGAATCTAACGAATATGGTGAATTAGAGTCTCAGTATAACGAATGCAGAGTTTGAATGGTCTAATTAGGAATATTAGAATGCACACCACGTTCAAAATAGAATGTCACATGCTTAACTCATCATGCAAGAGCAATATGAAAAAAAAAAAAAAAAAAAGGAATCAGGACACTGCCCAGAATTGAAACAGTAACACAATGCATTCTATAAGCATGATTAAAAAATAATAATAAAAGCAACATCCTAGTTTCTGGATGTATTACTATAACTTATCCTTCTCTGTTACAAACGTATTGATATCTTTTTCTATGTTTTGAAAGGAATACCTGATATTCAGCTCGTTCTGCTAGCAGGATCAAAACCTTCCCAATTTCATGTAACACAAGAAGTGTCAAACGCCCATCCATCTGAACAGCTTCAATCTCTTCCTGAATGAATAATATAACTCTTGAGATTTGTTCTTTGGAAGGAACACTTCCACGGCTAGAAATTGGGAATATAGAATTCACAAGATCGGACAGGCGACTTAAGCAGAGACCCAAGAAAGCTGTCTGGAAATTTTCAATAGCTGCAACCAACTGACCTTTTCCTTCGGGACTAATAGCTGGTAAAACCCCTTTGACATCTGACTCACGTGAAATTCTTTCAAGGAGATTCTCTATCATGGATAAGAGTTTTGGATACCCCATAGTAAACATCTCTTTGACAAAACTTGATGCTGTAAAAGCAGATTTCATTCGGTTTGCAAATGCCTTCACAAGTCCCTCCCAAACTCTATCTGTTAACAAGGGATCACCCTCCTGTTTCCGGGAGTATATGATGTAAGCATTTAAAAGAAAATGGAATAAAATTGCAGGATCAATAATGTGGCAATTATAATAGAGCTTCTGCTTACATGCTTGAATGGTTATCAAATCATTAAGACAGAATATTGATGATCAGCTAAATAGTTAATAGGTTTAAACAAGATTTATATTCCATGTATATTGAGCATTGTGGATTCAGATAGTTAGATGCAGAACTGGATTCCCAGCATTAAACATATTTAAATCTTCATTTATGGCTTACTATTCTTTGAAATACTGGATCAAAAGGGATGAAGGGATTGAATATGTATGCACAATTCAATATTACAAAGTTGTCAAACTGTAATATGTAATCAGGAAAACCTTAGCAACTTTAAGACAAAACAATTCAGGGTATTCTCTCTTTATGGTCGAATATTTCACATAGTTAATATAAGTTCTTTAATGGACAAGGAAAATTTTGTCAGTACAACTTCCACCAAGCTAAGGAATCAAACAGTGAAAACAAATCCCCTTGTCTAATGAAGCTGCAAGTCTGAAAATGCCTTAATATTTGATGCCACATTAATGGCCAGTCTCCAAGATAAACACTCCCTTTGGATGACAAGACATAGAGTCATTGTCTGCGCCATGAGGAAAAGATAGTCTCATTGGCATTTATTCCATTGAAGGATTCTGAGTCACTACTTTTCACATAATGAAAATAACTAGATGCCTTTTGCACCCTTTGCTGCTCCACTGAGTCATTTTTTTCCCGTCAACTCTTCACTTCTCTATACCTGATTGCTTTCAATTTTTCCCCCCGTCAACTCTTCAGTTCTCTATACCTGATTGCTCTTCTTCTATTGCTTTATTTGAAACTTCTAACAACATCCCATCGATAATCAATCACAAAACTCCATTCCCCCAATAACCATTAACCTTCCAATTCCAAGTTATCAATAACAATCAGCCATAAAATCTTATGTTGGTTCATCTTTCTCCCTCAGTTATCAACCACTAACGTCACATAATAAAAGTTAGTGAAATTTTATTTCAGGTCACATATAACCAAATTCCCACATTGCAGAATCATAACAGACTAGAAATTAGTTTAACCTATCACCCATTCCCATATCCTACCTCCACTTAACACTTCCAGAAACAAAATTATTCACACAAAACACTAAAACCAATTTACCTGAATAACTTCATCAAGCAGTAACACATGAGTAAACGGGTCTCTCTTCTTCGACAAAACCCTCTGCAAGTGCCAAACCGCAACAACAATGGAATGCAACTGGTCCATACAAGTCCCCATTCTCTGCCACAACCCTTCTCTCGCCTTCACACCACCTCCAATCTGCGGCGTCCCACTCCCTCTTATCCCTCCCGGTCCAAATCCCCCACCTTCCCCCGAAATCGCCTTCATATCCAATGCCACATTCACGCTCTTCACCCCCAAGTTCTTATACTTATTCACCAAATGCTCTACTGCCACCTTCAACTCTCCCAGATTATAAAACACCTGCAATCCAGTCCCCACTTGGGCCTGATTCAAACCTTCCATCCCTCCTTCTAGGACATTCATCGCTTCGGTTCTCAATGTATCCCCTACTTCCTTAACCCAAAGGAGTTCCTCGTTAATTACTTCGATGCCACTTAGTTCATATTCTTTGCACATTAAGATAATTTCGCAATGGAGTTGCGCGGCTTTCGTTAGATCCAGCTTCTCGGGTTCCGCCTCGGCTGCGGCGACCAGATCGCGGAGTTTTTTGGACAACCTGAGGGATCGGAACGTGTGTTGGAGGAGTTCTGTGGCGCGGTGGAGATTCGATAGCTGGATAGTTTTGGATTTGATTGATTTGTAAGGATCGGAGAGCTCGGATCGGACACGGCGGACGGAGGATTGGAGAGATGAAATGGCGGATCGGACGGTGGAGAGGGCGTGTTCCGCGTGGTTTACAGAGGAGAGCTGGTTGAGGAGGTCGGTGTGGCGGGAGAGCACTTCGGAGCGGAGCTGGTTCTCTAAGAGGCGGATGGTTTGGTGGAGGTGTTCGGCGGTAGAGGCCGGGGAGCCGGAGGTGAGCGCGGCGGAGGAGAATGAGGTTGACGAGAACGACGGGGAGAGGAAGGCTGAGAGGATTGGGTCGTTGGCGAATGCGTCTAATGGAGAAGATGAGCTTGCTGACGTGGCGATTTTTGGTGTTGAAATGGCGGGGCTTTTGTAGTTGGCCAGATGGTGGAAAGGCGATGAGACTGCCGCCGGCGACGCCATTATTTTTAGCTTCTACTCTTTGGCCACTGTAAATGTATATGATCTTCTGTTTAAAATGTAGTGTCATAGACTCACTGTTATTAAGATTATTTACGATAAAAATAAAAAAAAATTGATATAATTTGTATATTAAATCGGTGTGTGTTATATATATACAAGTTTTTTCTTTTTTTTCTCATTCATTTTTTTTTGGTAAATGGAGAACTTTATTAGAATTAAAAATAAAAAAACTAAAAACAAAACAAAACAACGAGGAGTACAAGATAAAAATATCCTCAGTCATCGTTGAAGAGTAGTAAATTCCACGAAGTAAAATGAGAATATTTTTTTAAGCGAAATAGATAAAAATTTTGGATGTCTCAATTTTTTATAAAAAAAATATATCTTTTAACTCGAATTTTATAGCTGACAACTAATTTATAAATCCTTTATATCAGACCATACTCATTTAGAGCGTAAAATCAAAACATGTTAAACCTAAGTTAACTAAACTATATGCAAACATGTTCCCTTGTCTATAAATATGAGATTGTAAAAATCCATTTGACTGATTAAAGATGGATAGTTTCCCCATCTATTTTTGAGTTTTTAGGGGCGTAAAATTTGGATTTCAAGGGCACTTCACTATCAATCCAGACTTTATGTCATCCTTGTAACAAGTGGTGGAGTCATTTATAAGGTAGTAGGGGCGGTTATCTCCACTCAATTTAAAATTTTGTTAAAATATTTTTAATAAATTAATGAAAAATATTATTTAGTAATGGAATAAGTTTGATTTATCCCAATTAAAATGAAAAGTATATATCATTTTTTTTTAAATCAAATTTTATTCTTACATGATGAAAGTTCTGGCTCTGTTACTGCTCGTAATGCAACTTATTCAATGGCAAGAATTATAACTGTTGACGGCTGATTTCGGTCTAAGGGGCAATAAGGGTTTTTTACTCCCGAGACAATCCTCCTCCAACTGTGAATTTGTTTAGTTTATGGGAAACCAAAAGCAAATTTGGCAAAAGATATATAAATACACCAATCGACAAAGAGATTTAACGTGGTTCGGCGGATCAGATCCAGCCTACATCCACGGGCACAGAACAGACAATGTTTTATTACCGAAATATGTTTCTCTGATCTGTTTTTTGTTTACAAGTCTAATCACAATTATCTCTTGTTCTCTCTTCAACCCTCAACGCTCTCAACTCTCAACTCTCAACTCTCAACCTTCAACTCTCAACTCTCAACCCTCAACTTTCAACTCTCAACCCTCAACTCTCAACTCTCAACCCTAAACCTTCAACTCTCAACCCTCAACCTTGCCTTACAAGCACGCTTTCCCCTCCTATTTATAATAGCAAAGAAACAGTTTTCCTTTTCCCATAAGGAATCCTAGTTGAAACTACATTCACTTCATTTATCCTATTAGGACACTGACTTATCAATTTTTCCCAATGAAAGTATGATAACTATCTCCTTATCCCATAAGAATAGGATGGAGCATATCTCGCTATCTGGTCGGTCTTTATGAGGTCGGTCACAATGGTCCTCTGAACTGAGAATGCTGCTATCGATCTGACAATACCTGACCACCCGAGCTTAAGTGGTCGGTCACTGATCACCAAGTGCTCGGCCCCTTACCGTTGGCGTATGCAACATCGAATGGTCGGGTCGGCATTAGTGGTCTCGATCAAGAAGGGAGTTACCCTTTTACCCATGTCGTGCTGCTTAAATATCATAGTGCTTAAAAAACACCATCAACATCTATCCCATAGTTCTCGGTAACAACAAGTTTGCGAGTTGATGCTGGGAACTATAAAAAAAGATGGTGTGCCGATGAATCCATCGGTGTTCAGTCCAGGAACCGCAGAGAAAAATGTCTTGGCTGCAAATCTGGTCCTTCCTGCCACCTTCATGTACTCAGTCAACGAGGATCCCGATATCTACACGTGGAGAAAATGCTTTGCCCTTATGCTGATGACGATCGACTCGGTGGGACGTAACCCGACCCCGAGCTGAGAAGAACATTTGGCTCTCGGGGAATGTCCCATCCCCAGACCAATAGAGGGCCGACCATGGGGGAGATGCTCTGATCCCATGCCGATGATAAGTCTCTCGGTGGGACGTATCCCGACCCGAGCTAAAGAAAGAATTGGCTCTGGGGGAATATTACATCCCCAGTCCAAAGAAGCCGACTCGGTGGGACGTAACCCGACCCCGAGCTGAAAGAAAGACTTGGCTCTAGGGGAATGTTACACCCCCAGTCCAAAGAAGCCGACTCGGTGGGACGTAACCCGACCCCGAGCTGAAAGAAAGACTTGGCTCTGGGGGAATATTACATCCTCAGTCCAAAGAAGCCGACTCGGTGGGACGTAACCCGACCCCGAGCTGAAAGAAAGACTTGGCTCTGGGGGAATGTTATATCCCCAGTCCAAAGAAGCCGACTCGATGGGACGTAACCCGACCCCGAGCTGAAAGAAAGACTTGGCTCTGGGGGAATGTTACATCCCCAGTCCAAATAAGCCGACTCGGTGGGACGTAACCCCGAGCTGAAAGAAAGACTTGGCTCTGGGGGAATGTTACGTCCCCAGTCCAAAGAAGCCGACTCGGTGGAACATAACCCAACCCCGAGCTGAATAAACCATAAGGCCTCGACGGAACGAAATCCAGCCCCGAGCCGAATAACCAAGCGGCCTTGGCGGAACGAAATCCAGCCCCGAGCTGAATAAACAATTAGCCTCGGTGGAACGAAATCTATCCCCGAGTTGAATAAACAAGTGGCCTCGGCGGAACGAAATCCAGCCACGAGCTGAATAAACAAGTGGCCTCGGCGGAACGAAATCCAGCCCCGAGTTGAATAAACAAGTGGCCTCGACGGAACGAAATCCAGCCCCGAGCCGAAAAAAACATCGATCTCGGCGGTACAAGAGCAAACCCGAGCCGGAAAGAAACATCGGTCTTGGCGGTACAAGAGCAGACCCGAGCCGGAAAGAAACATCGGTCTCGGCGGTACAAGAGCAGACCCGAACCGGAAAGAAACATCGGGGTCTCGGCGGTACAAGAGCAGACCCTAGCCGTAAAACAAATATCAAAATCATTGTGTGGGCCATAACAAACAAGCATAATCAAATGTCAGCCTAAAACAGAAAAGGTCTTACTCATATTTTTGGGATCTGTTGCCTTCCGCTTTTTCGCCTCTTCTCCGACTGGCTCTGGCTTCAAGCCCCTCATTATTCATCTCTTCCATCCTCTCCAGTTTGTCCATCATGGATTTTAGAAGGATTTGATTTTCCTCCCTATCTTTCCTCATATTTTCCTTCATCTTCTCATCCAATCAGCTGTTGAACTCCCTGACGACCGGTGATTTCCATCTTATGCCATGTCTTACCACGCGAGCTGTTTTTGTTGGAGCTCCCCAAAGACGGCGCCAACTGTTGACGGCTGATTTCGGTCTCAGGGGCAATAAGGGTTTTTTACTCTCGAGACAATCCTCCTCCAACTGTGAATTTGTTTAGTTTATGGGAAACCAAAAGTAAATTTGGCAAAAGATAGATAAATACACCAATCGACAAAGAGATTTAACGTGGTTCGGCGGATCAGATCCAGCCTACATCCACGGGCACAGAACGGACGATGTTTTATTACCGAAATATGTTTCTCTGATCTGTTTTGTGTTACAAGTCTAATCACAATTATCTCTTGTTCTCTCTTCAACCCTCAACGCTCTCAACTCTCAACTCTCAACTCTCAACCTTCAACTCTCAACTCTCAACCCTCAACTTTCAACTCTCAACCTCAACTCTCAACTCTCAACCCTCAACCTTCAACTCTCAACTCTCAACCCTCAACCTTGCCTTACAAGCACGCTTTCCCCTCCTATTTATAATAGCAAAGAAACAGTTTTCCTTTTCCCATAAGGAATCCTAGTTGAAACTACATTCACTTCCTTTATCCTATTAGGACACTGACTTATCAATTTTTCCCAATGAAAGTAGGATAACTTATCTCTTTATCCCATAAGAATAGGATAACTTATCATCTGGAGCATATATCGCTATCTGATCGGTCATTATGAGGTCGGTCACAATGGTCATCTGAACTGAGAATGCTGTTATCAATCTGAAAATACCTGTCCACCCGAGCTTAGTGGTCGGTCACTGATCACCAAGTGTTCGGCCCCTTACCGTTGCGTATGCAACATCGAATGGTCGGGTCGGCATTAGTGGTCTCGATCAAGAAGGGAGTTACCCTTTTACCCATGTCGTACTGCTTAAATATCATAGTGCTTTAAAAAACACCATCAACAATAACAATAACTTCAGTATAGAAAGATGTCAATTCCTAACGGATGCACAAAACAACCTTGAAATCCTTAAATATAGCACCACATGAGGCAGTTCAGGATTACTTTTTGCCACACCATCAGTATTGATTGTGTAATACATACTAGCAGTGTTTTAAAAAACCAGATCCGCGATTAAATCGATTATTTAAAAGGTTTAATGAGTCATTAGTTTGATTTATTGAACCGACAAAATCAAATGACATCCTACATAATTTTAATTAATTAAAAATTATAAAAAAATATTTAATTATAATTTTGTTTAGGAATCGGCCAGTCTGGTTCGTCAGTTTTTTAACACCCTGGTTTTTAGGTTCAACTAGAACGGATTGATGGTTAATTCCTGATTCGATCGATTTTTAGGGATCAATCAGAATGGACTCATGGTCGATTCCTGATTCGACCGGTTCAACCGACTTGTCCGGAAACCATACGTACAAGTGATCCTCTAATAATTTACTATATATTACTGTATATGAAATAAAGTAGCATATATATATTGTTGATGGTGGTTTTTTGAAGGCTATAACCCCGAGGGAGGTTCAAATACCGATGTGGGGTATAATAGAGATTGCACTTGACCAAAAGTGGATAGAAAAGGCCTAAGGGCCTAGAGAGAGATGTGGTTTGATAGAAAGACCCGACCCCATGGTACATAGAGGTTCTCCCGAGGGCACAACATGTTGAAGATGAAACTAGTAATATCGACCCGACCAAATGAAGAGACAAATTTGGGATTTTCTTAGAGTTTGTTGAAACTGACCTGATAAGGTCCTTATGTGTGAGCCCGATCTAATTGAAGAGTTGGGTAGAACTTTAATAAGTATCATCTGCCTCAGTATGCTTACCCGAGGAACGAAGATGAGATTATAAGCCGATCAGTATTGGGGTCATGTGACGTATGCCCTGAATGAAGAGATGTACTTCTAGAATGCTAATGATGATGGAGGCTAAACAGCAGTTTATAGTGGTCGTAGGCCATGCCAACCGCCATAGGCCGGTACAGTGGCAGGACAATGGCAGTGCAAAGTCACCATAGGCCACCAGAGGTCGGTGAAGTAGCAGATGAATAAGTAGATTCGATTGGCCAGATTGAGGGTGGTTAAGGAAACTTATGAGTGCAATGATGGCTAAGTGATATGAGCTGACTTCAGAATTGGTAGAGTAGTGGATTTGGGAGCCTATATATAGGGGTTGAAGTCAAAATTTCAAGGGTTAAACATAACTTGTAAAATCAAGAACTTAAGAGCTTAAGATTGAGAGAGAAAACATGTCATTTATCTGACCACTTGATAGAATTATATCGAACTTATTCAGACCCGAAGTGTTTATCATTGTATTTGTTAGTTCCCCTCATTTATAACTCGGTTTGGTCTTTACCCTAATGCATAATAAAATATCATTTTTCTCCCATGTAAATTGGAGTCACTCTCCGTCGAACCACGTAAATCTATGTGTTTAATCACGTCCGCTTGTCAAATTTATGTGGTTCATAACTAACTAAACAAATTCACTATTCGATTGAGGTTTATTCGATGGGTGAATTCCATTTTTACATTTCGAACGAAAAACAGTCGTCAACAATTGGCGCCGTCTTTGAAGAGAGTACAAAAAGTAGCAGAACACACTAAGACGATGACGGGAGATTGGAATCATAGAGCTCTGGAGGTCTCAATGACGGAGTGGTTAGAGAAGATGAAGGAAAATTTACGGGTGGAAAGGGAAAAGACCAGAGAAGATAGAGAGGCAACTCAAACCTTCTTAAAGGCTATGATGGAGAAAGTATAGAGTTTAAAAAAGAGATCCGGAGAGCAGGCCCACGCAGGGCCTAGCCACATGAGAAAGAAATTTCTAGTGGGAAGAGAGTAATTAGTGGAGGAGGGGAGCAAGAGGCCGGAAGAAGAAACCCACGGAAGTTCAGGTCGGTGGTCGTAACTAGTGTCGTGCCACTAGAGGAGCCTTAGGAGAGGCGCAGTGACAGGCGAACCCCAGAACATCCAGTAACAACCTCTGCTTTGGGGAGAATGACTTGGGGCGTTATTAGGATCAAAGACATAAAGCCTTTCATGGGAAAAGATACCATGTTAGGAAAAAGGATTATGAGGAAGCCTCCAGCATAGGGCATGAGGATACTGAGTGTCATTTGAGGGATTGGTTTCAACAGGAGATGGGGAGATGAGAGATGAGAAGATATGAGATGATGAGATATAAGATGAGCACGCGATGAGGCGCTTGAGATGATCAAGATATGGTGACAATGTCTGTAGACATTATATTTTTACGCATAGTCCAATGATGAGTCTCTTATGGAGACACTATCTAAAAGCTTGGAAAGTTACAAAGATGAATGTCAGAAGAGATGGAACTTTTGGGAATTCAGAAAACACAGCCAAACATCGGTCGATCATCCCCTATGTCCGGCCTACCATCCCTCTCACAAGAATGCACGGTCGGATATACTTTGAAAATCCTAAATCCGGCCGGACATATCACAGCTGTCTCTAAATGCTTAGATTGTCGGTTACGAAAGACAAGGGATTTGATTATGGCTAACCGGATATAAAATTTAAATTTCACATCCGGTTGGACATATATTAAAGTGGTCAACGCACATAACGCACCGATCAATGGCCTTCCAGACTTAAATTTCAAATTATAAGTCTGACCGGACATGTATTGAACGTTAGCGTCTTCAATAATGCCAGACATATAGAATATAGGAAAGAGATTTTGTTTCCCTTTCCCATTTCCAGACCCAAACCCTTACTATAAAATGATTCATTTCTCCCAACCTTGAACCATTTACAATTTTGGATAAAAGACTGAAACTCTGATCTACAAACACCCTGCCATATTGTGATCTTGCAAACTTAGAGAGAAAACATGTGAGAAGAACCATCAAACTCTCTGAAGTTTCCCTCATTCTAGCAAGTATCCAATACACAAACTAAGCATTTAGAGGAGTCTTTCTGAGTTAGACTACTGTAAGAGGTACAACCTGAGGGCACCTTTCATATTATTTGTGCATTTTGGAGTTTCTGTTCTAAAACATTATATATGGCCAGACATTTATCATTTCCGACCGGACATGCACACACATCTGGCCACTTAATAAGCATATTAAGCTGCCTATTCTATTTTCCTTAGTTTGGTATTGATATATATTTATGTATTAATTGTTCTCTTATTATCATTTTACGTATGTTAGTCGCTTCATTACTACCGATATATGACTGTTATGATTACTTCATCATTATATTATTGTTATATCTTTCATGCGATTACTATAATGTATGATCTCGTACTTTGTGATTACTGATTTCTGTAGGAACCACTTTCCTAGAGCAGCGGAAACACGTTGGAACCTGGGATCGGACTTGAAAATTTTGTCTGTCATTCCCATCACTTGGTTGAATGTTACTAACTTTTTCATTGAAATTTTGCTTCTATTTTGGACAAAATTTCAGCCCCTGAATAGCCTCAGAACAACATATCAGATTTGGACTGTTTTAGACTAGAAACGCTCTCAGCTCACTGCCAAAATAAGCCCATATTTATATGAACACCAACTGAGTTTCCATTCTAATTTTTTTAATTAAAAACAATCTCAGTATAATCTTAAAACACCCCTAAATATTTCCAGTATTTCTGGATCAAAAAAAAATCGAACTGAGCCACGTTACACAAGATAAGGTGCGTTAGTGAGCAGAAAATTACTCACTGTCGTGTGGTTTATTAGGAGAAGAGAATGATGTGTAGATTGGATCTTTGAATCAACCTTACTAGGTAAGTTTGATCTTCTCCAAAAGCTATATTTTTCATTAGTGAAACATATAGTGTTGAATTATGTATTAGATATATAATGTTGAAATTAGGCTAATTAATTGTGTTAGGATGCTTTGGAAGTATAAACACAATATGCTTATAATTGGGTCAAAATATTTATATTAGACATAGACATAAAATTAGAGTTTGGAATTCTAGATAATAGCTTAGAGGTAAGACTACCATTCTAGAATCACTTGACCACATTTGAGTGACCTAAAATTATTCACGAGTCACTTCATTGTGGGATTCTAATTTGGTTTGTATTTTGGATTCAAAATTTACGCAAGTGCGTATTTAGAATAAATTTATGTTTTTGTAAAAATATTTTATATTTTGAAAAATATGATTTTATTCTATAACATGTGTTGATGTTGGTTTTGATGTTAAAAATTAATTTTTGGGTGTTTTTGAAATGTTTAGGGTGAGTTGGAAGCAATTAGGGTAATAGACCTTAATTCCTTCAGCTCTATGGAAAGAGAGCTGAAGGAAATATAATTTGAGAAACAAATAAACAAAAAAAAAAAAATTACGTGCACAGCGTTATAGTGTGCACGCGCACAGTGAGCGCGAATGCACTGTTGCGCGCATCGCGCGCTACGCACACCGAATCTTTTTTTCTTATGTTCTTGAGTTTCCGGACTCCGATTCAGTCCTGATTTTTTCCTATACACTCGTAATGGAATATAGTATTTCATTAAATTATTTAAAATTATACCCATACTTGATATCCATGGTTAGACTCATTTCCATTGTGTGGGGCACCGATCCGACCCTAGGGATTTCACATGTTCCCAAACAGGTTCCACACCCCCAACACTATCAACTATTAGACCTGAGAATGAAGCCCAGAGAGGTAGAAGCATCTCATCACCGATCGAAGTATTTAAGGAATGCGGGTCTATCAACTATTGGAACTGGGAAGGAATCCTGACGAGATCGAAGCATCGGAGGCCTGCGAGCCTATCAACTATTAGACCTAGGAAGGAAGCCTATCAACTATTACACAAATACAAATAAGAATAAAAGTGAGATGCAGAAAATACAAAAAAAAAATTAAAAAAATAAATAAAAAAGAAAAAATACAATGATGTTAAATTATTATTCTATCTACTAAATTATTTTCCCCAGCAATGGCTCAAAATACTTGACACACTCACAAATTGGTTTTTAGTATAAGAGTGTGAAAGTAATAAAATAACCTTATAAGTCCGGGGTCGATCCACATGGAATAGATTTAGTAAAATAAAATAATAATTTAAGTAAAAAGAAAGTGAATTGATTTAAGTGATGGACAATTTTTAAATTATGATGCAACAATAAATTAAAAATATCGGGGCTAAGAGATCCACTCTTAATATTCAAATATAGAAAAATTTTAATTTTTATAATATATAAATTGTCATTATTACCTAGTTAATTTACTTCATAAATTAATTATGTCAAAACATATAAAACAAACCATAAATGCGATGATGATATTTGTGTATAACAAATCCAGTTATGTACTCAATTATGCCAAATATATAAAATCAGCTATAAATATTGTAACAAAGTTTGTCAATAATTAGTCTAAATTTAAATATTAGTCTTCAGATTACAATTCATATATTATAATATAAATAATAATAATAATAATCTATATTCTCATATTAAGAGCTTCACCATTTACCCCAACAGGATTGAATTAGCTACTCATATTTTGAATAAAAACATACATAATTTTATTATTGAAAGAAAAAAAATTACAACAAAGTTTAAAAAATAAAACATATAAGACACTCTCTCCCAAATTCTACCAGAAAAATTGAAAGAAAGCATGAATTCTTAAGTGTCGAGCACCTTCTATTTATAGAGGTGCTTCAGCACTTTTGCAAAGCTTTCCCAATTTAAATTGCATACAAATTTTAACATATGTGGGCCATCAATCAAAGTCATGAACAAAGACAAAGTGGTGCAATAATTCTATTACAAAGCAACGGTAACTTTGACTTTAAATGCTAAAGAACAAGTTGCATGTGATGGCTTTACTTAATAATGCATTCAGAAAAAGCCACCCACTCGGCCACTCCATCTTTAATTCACCATACTTGCTTCGAATCCAAATACAGCCCTGGTGTATCATCATCAATGATCATAAGTGGCGCATGTGAACAACAAATTTAGAAGGTAGTGTACACAAAACTTCTGTTTTGGTCATTTGTTGTTAAAATATCCTTTTAAGTTTCTGACCTCCAAAATCAAAAATATTACGTCCTTTTTCTAGTTATGTGTCCAAAATATTATTTCACCTACATAAAAAATAAAAATCACAATAAAAATATATATAACATAAATTTATTTATTATTTCACAAATATACTAAATTAATGATACTATAAGTATAAAATAATAATTTTTTTTAATAAATATATTTTTTAATTACGAGATTTCCAACGTACCAAAAAAAATTTGTTTCAACCGTTGAATGGGTTCAAGATTTCTCATATTTATAAGAAATGCAATTTGCTCGCTAATGTGCTTTCAAAGCATACATTTTCATTCTTATCTTTAATGCTAATAAATTGCGAGTTGATTTTCAAAAAAAAAAATGTAATTTATTATGAAAGACAATTGTAAATTTTGTTGTTAAATCATCTCTTTCGAGCTTAAGCTAATTGTAAATTTTCATATTTATAAGAAATGCAATTTGCTCGCTAATGTGCTTTCAAAGCATACATTTTCATTCTTATCTTTAATGCTAATAAATTGCGAGTTGATTTTCAAAAAAAAAAATGTAATTTATTATGAAAGACAATTGTAAATTTTGTTGTTAAATCATCTCTTTTGAGCTTAAGCAGAACAGGTAAAACCTCCGGATATTCCAGGCTCCTATAAGAAACATATTTTTTAGATTCGAACTCAGGACCTCAATGTGATATCTTGAGTCCTATACTACCAAATCGCGTCGCTTGAGGACTATGAAAGACAACTTAATAAGGATTAAATAAACTATTATTATTTTGAGCACTAAAATATATATATATATATATATATATATATATATATATATAGTTTTGAGAACAAAAACAACACCTGACAAGTGATTGAATCCAAAATATAAGTTAATTTTTTTAAAGATGGATAGCTGAACAGAATGTTCTGTTAGGTCCAACCGGGTTGACTAGGCGGCGCAACATACCCTGTCACATTGGTGGGTCCGTGCTCTGGCTACGGTCTGTCTGTTTAGTGTTTGGAGTTTCAATAATTTTTTTTTATATTTAATTTTAACATTAAAGAAAATCAAACCATCATCGTTCACTTAGCATTATATTATGATATTATCTAAGCTGGAGCAGATATTTTCCAGTTGCTTTCCAAACGGAACCTGTAACTTTCTGTAGCTATCACTTTTCCTTTATTTTTAAATATCATAAACTATCTCATCCAAAATTAAATAATAATAAATTGAAAAACAATATCGACGATTTTTTTTTTTCTGGAAAAATTAGTTACAAGTTTTTTTTTTGGAGAAATAGTTACAAGTTATAATATGCATATATAATCCAAATTAAACAACAGAGAAAAAAAATCAAAAAAAAAAAAGGAAAGCATTGAATGAATGAATGAATAGTGTTACAAAAAAGGAATCAGAAGTGGCAGCCACAGCAAAGGAAGAAGAAAGCGAGAGTGGAGACGAGAACGACGGCTTCCACAGCGTACATAATTTTGAAGAGCAAATCGTCGATTATTTTAATCTGAAAGTCGATTCGTTTCCATTTGAAAGCGCCGGAGAGCTTCCACGGCCACACCAACCTCTCCTTGCTCACCACTTTCCTCAGCGACCACGCCTTCTTCGCCATTATTTCTCTCCAGATTTGCTTTGCTTTTCTTGTTGGCCGTGTAATGAATGATATTAATATATATATATATATATACACACACACGCAGGGAATCTAATTCTAATGCTTTTTTAAGTGCTTTGGTTTTAACAAAACAGCAAGGCTTAATTGCTGGCCGATGATGATGATTGATTTGATTAATTTGATCTGAGGTTAGTTTTGGAATTTCCTTCAAAGTTAGTGGGGGAATTGTTCTAGAGAGAAAAAAGCGTGGTTCGAGTCTCATACAGCCAGACAGCATCGATACGATCCGATACTATTTTTATTTTTTTATTTTATTATTAAATAAATAAATATTCATGGTACGCCTTTAATCATTGGTCAAATGACCTTTTTGCCATTCGTCATTGTTCTTTTTAGGATTCTGTAACGGCTAACGATTGTTATTTAATTTTTTAATATAAAAACTAACACGACATCAATAAACTGCTGGACTCCAATAGCACTGTAACGGTTTGTATTAGTTGGTATTTGTCCGTTGCTAATTGATTGGCCATTTGGAATCGAGTCCCAATTTGGTCAACAATTTGGTCAACTCTCCTTTTAACGGCTAGTGCATTTTAAGTAGTGTTTTAAAAATAACACCGGTGATCGAATCCGAAATCTATACTTTTTTCAGTTAAACTGTTTCGATTAAATCGGTAAAATTAAATAACGTTATAAATAATTTTAATCAATTAAAAATTATAAAAAAAAATTAAGGTTAAATTTTGGTTTAATTTTTTTTTCAGGGATTGACCGGTCTGGTTCACCATTTTTTTTTATAGATTTTTATCGATTTTGATCATTTTTGGTACCTTATTTTTGAAAATTCAACCGGACCACACTCACGATTAATTCCCGATTCGACCTGTTCAACCGGTCAATCTAATCCGATTTTTAAAACTATGATTTTAAGACATTTTCTAAGTTGACATCAAGCATATGTTATAGGACACAACTCCAATTTCAATGTAACACTAGCTAAGGGTATTAGTTGTGGGTTTACTAATATCAAACTCCCACCCGTTAAGAAAATAAATTATCAAACACGCATTATATCTATTGTTGACGGCTGATTTTGGTCTCAGGGCAATACGAGAATATTACTCCCGAGACAATCTTCCCTCAATAGTGAATTTGTTTGGTTATATGGGACCAAAAGCAAACTTAGCAAAAGACAGATAAATATGCCAATCGACAAAGAGATTTAACGTGGTTCGGCGGATCTTGGTCCGACCTACGTCCACGGGCACAAAAATGATGATACTTTTATTACTTCAAACACGATTCTCAGATCTTTTTTGTGTTTTACAAGTCAGAGCTTGGTGATTCTGATGCCCCCTCTCCCTCCTCTCAACTTGTTCCTCTTATGCACACTCTACCCTTCTATTTATAATAGTGAAGAAATCAGATTCCTTCTCCTACAAGAATTTCCTAGTTGAAATACTTTCATTTTCCCATAAAGATTCATAGTCAAAACTATTCCCTTTTCCCATAAGGATTCCTAATCAAAACTATATTTACTTTCTTTATCCTACTAGGACTCTGACTCACCAGTTTTCCCCATGAAAGTAGGATAACTTGTCATCTTATCCGCAAGAATAGGGTGTCATCTTCCGGAGCACGCCTCGCCATATGCTCGGTCTTCATGAGGTCGGTCATAATGGTCCTTTGAACTGAGAATGCCGCTGTCGATCTTTTAATTGTCCGGTCATCTGAACCCAAGTGCTCGGTTACCGATCATAAAGTGCTCTTAGTGGTCGGGTCGGCATTAATGATTTCGACCGAGAAGGGAACTACCCTTTTTACCCCTGCCGTACTCCTTAAATAACATAGGTCCTGAAAACACCATCAACATATGTCCCCTAGTTCTCGGTAACAACGAGTTTGCGAGTTGATGCCGGGAACTATAAAAAAAGATGGTGTGTTGATCGCCTTGCTGGTGGTCGTTCCAGAAATCACAGAGAAATTGCCTTCGCCATCAACTAAGTCTTCTGTTTCTATCTTCATATCCTCGGTTATTAGAGATGCTGACCCTATTCAGAACGATTCTCCACCTCAAAGAAAATTGCTTACTTGGGTCGTTCCATCAGGAGATGAAGTTCCTCTTGTTGTCCAAACTAAAAATGACTCCTCCTCTGTAATATATGTACCAGAGATTTAGAGGTCCTGACCCTGACTGATCCAATCTCGATTGTGAGGAGAAAATTTTGCCTCTGAGCTAACGATGATGTGCTCGGTGGCATGTGATCCTGTCTCGAGCTGTGAGAGATGCTCGGACCTGGGGGAATGTTACGTCTCCAGTCCGAAGGGCTGATTCGGTGGGACGTAACCCGACCCCGAATGAAGAGAGGCACTTGGACCTGGGGGAATGTTACGTCCCCAGTCCGAAGGGCTGACTCGGTGGGACGTACCCCGACCCCGAGCTGAGAAAGGCACTTGGACCTGGGGGAATGTTACGTCCCCAGTCCGAAGAGCTGACTCGGTGGGACGTACCCCGACCCCGAGCTGAGAAAGGAACTTGGACCTGGGGGAATGTTACGTCCCCAGTCCGAAGGGTTGACTCGGTGGGACGTACCCCGACCCCGAGCTGAGAAAGGCACTTGGACCTGGGGGAATGTTACGTCCCTAGTCCCGAGAGGTAGACTCGGTGGGACGTACCCGACCCCGAGCTAAGAAAGGCACTTGGACCTGGGGGAATGTTACGTCCCCAGTCCGAAGGGCTGACTCGGTGGGACGTACCCCGACCCCGAGCTGAGAAAGACACTTGGACCTGGGGGAATGTTACGTCCCCAGTCCAAAGAGGTAGACTCGGTGGGACGTAACCCGACCCCGAGTCGAATAACTAAGTGGCCTCGGCGGAACGAAATCCAGCCCCGAGCCGAATAATCAAGTGGCCTCGGCGGAACGAAATCCAGCCCCGAGCCGAATAATCAAGTGGCCTTGGCGGAACGAATCCAGCCCGAGCCGATTAACCAAGTGGCCTCGGCGGAACGAATCCAGCCCGAGCCGATTAACCAAGTGGCCTCGGCGGAACGAATCCAGCCCCGAGCAGATTAATCAAGTGGTCTCGGCGGAACGAATCCAGCCCCGCGCCGATTAATTAAGTGGCCTCGGCGGAACGAATCCAGCCCCGAGCAGATTAACCAAGTGGTCTCGGCGGAACGAATCCAGCCCCGAACCGATTAACCAAGTGGCCTCGGCGGAACGAATCCAGTCCCGAGCAGATTAACCAAGTGGCCTCGGCGGAACGAATCCAGCCCCGAGCACTGGTTAATCCTTGGGACTTATTCAGATGGGAAGTGTATCCATCTTTGAAGCCCTATCGAATCTGACTTGGGCGTCCCCTTGTCAGATCGACGAAAAAATAAAAACAAAACTTTGGAAAATAAAATAAAAAAAGTGTAAACAACAGCACGGATACCTTAGAACAGCGTCCCGTCCGAGGTCTCAAAAATACAATTCTGAATCTTTCAATTCAGTGTCCTGGCGAACCAGGATTTGGATCAGATATCGTTTAAAATGGTAAGGGCACATTCTCTATACGTCGGGTCACTGTGGAGCCTGTGTATTGTGCGAGGGCTCCTCCTTACCACGCTGGAGCAGGCACACGCTACAGGGGCACAACGCCTCCCCGTGCTGCGCCTCTCTTGGATCCAAATGATGAATGGATCAAAGAGTGTCCAGGATACTAAGGGCACATTCCTCCTTAGGTCCGGCATCACTGGAGCTAGCAATCATCACGGGGGCATCATCTCTCCCCGTGCTATGCTTTCTCACAGATCTATTACATTGGGTAAGTGAGGATCAAAGAGTGTTTCGAAACATTAAGGGCATATTCCTCCTTATGTTCGGTAACACTGGAGCAAGCAATCGCCACGGGGGTATCATCCATCCCCGTGCTATGCTTCTCACGGATCCTATGCATCGAGTATGTCCCTGAATATTCTGAGGACCCCGAGCTAAAGAGACATTTGGTTCTGGGGGAATGTTCCGTCCTCAGGCCAATAAGCACGACTCGGTGGGACGTAACCCGACCCCGAGCTGTAACAAACATCGATCTTGGCGGTACAAGAGCAGACCCGAGCCGGAAAGAGACATCGGTCTCGGCGGTACAAGAGCATACCCAAGCCGGAAAGAGACATCGGTTTCGGTGGTACAAGAGCATACCCGAGCCGGAAAGAAACATCGGTCTCGGCGGTACAAGAGCAGACCCGAGCCGGAAAGAAACATCAAAACCATTGTGTGGGCCATAACAAACAAGCATAATCAAATGTCAACCTAAGACAGAAGAGGTCTTACTCACCTTTTTGGGATCTGTTTCATTTCTTGAAACTCTACAAGGGTCACTACAAGCAAGACTCTTCTTAATACATCCTCTCTGCATATCAACATTCCACGCATCCGACCGGATGACTTCCGCTATCAACTTGGTCGACCTCAAAAACCGAATGGTCTATGTACACACTGAGATAGCCTTCTTTCACCAAGTCTTCCACCTGCTCCCGCAGGTCTCTGCACCCATTAGTGGCATGTCCCCTTACGTTATGGTAAATACAGTATGCCCTACTATTTCCCTCCTCAATCGGGAACCTCCTCAAATTAGGCTCGGCCAACAGACCTTTATCTTGGATTTCCCGAACTATCTGGTGAAATCCCTGACGATCAGTGATTTCCATCTTCTGCCATCGTCTTACTACGCGAGCTGCTTTTTGTTGAGTTCCCCACAGACGGTGCCAACTGTTGACGGCTGATTTTGGTCTCATGGCAATATGGGAATATTACTCCCGAGACAATCTTCCCTCAATAGTGAATTTGTTTGGTTATGGGGGACCAAAAGCAAACTTAGCAAAAGACAAATAATACGCCAATCGACAAAGAGATTTAACGTGGTTCGGCGGATCTTGGTCCGACCTACGTCCACGGGCACAAAACGGATGATACTTTTTATTACTGAGATATGCTTCTCCGATATCTCTTGTGTTTACAAGTCTGATCGTAATGATCTGATCTTGACTCTTCTCTCAACTCTCCATGCTCTCCACTTGTCCTCCTTTTATGCACACTCTTCCCTTCTATTTATAATAGTGTAGAAATCAGATTCCTTCTCCTACAAGAATTTCCTAGTTGAAACAATTTCTTTTTCCTATAAGGATTCATAATCAAAACTACATTTACTTTCTTTATCCTACTAGGACTCTGTCTCACCAGTTTTCCCCATGAAAATAAGATAACTTGTCATCTTATCCACAAGAATAGGGTGTCATCTTTTGGAGCATATCTCGCTATCTGGTCGGTCTTCATGAGGTCGGTCATGATAGTCATTTGAACTGAGAATGCTGCTGTCGATCTGATAATGCCCGGTCATCCAATCTCAAGTGGTCGGTCACCTATCATCAAGTGCTCGGTCTCTACCTGTTGGATTTATAACACTCATGTGGTCGGGTCGGCATTAATGATTTCGACCGAGAAGGGAATTACCTTTTTTACCCCTGCCGTACTCCTTAAATAACATAGGTCCTGAAAACACCATCAACATCTAGGGGACAGATGTTGCTAGATGTTGATGGTGTTTTCAGGACCTATGTTATTTAAGGAGTACGGCAGGGGTAAAAAGGGTAGTTCCCTTTGTTGATTTCCTAATTAGGTCCCAAGAATCATCCAAAACAAGCATAAAATCACATGAACACATCAAGGAATAATGGCGGAAACATATACTCACAATGATTGGATTTGATGCATCAAAGAACACAAGTCTTTTTCGTTTCTCCTAGGCTCGGCAATGGCTTCCAAGTGCAGTGAGCTGTGCGGTTTTGATGGTTGAAGCACCTCCAAGATTCGGCCATGGTCATCACCATTGAAGCTCCAAGCTTCAAGCTTTTCCATGCTCACAAATTCGTTTCCCTATCACCATAATATAACCCATGTGTGTGTGCTAGCACTAGGTTTCTTTCATGCTTCTCACGCCCAACCAAAATTGGAGAAGAAGAGTGAAGAAATTGGCTCAAAGCCGAGAGAGGAGAGGAAGAAAATGAAAATGGCGTGAAGCCATTGTCCAAGGAGAGAGGACTGAATATTTCATAAGAGAGAGAGAGAAAAAGTTACATATATCTCTTATTTATTTTCCAAAAATAAATAAACATATATATTAAACATTTTCCTTATTCCAAAAAGTCAAAAAGCAACAATCAATCAATGCTTTTTACTTTTACCTATCACATCAAGTCACTTTATTAAAGTGACAACATATCATGTCACATCACTCAAAGTGACATGTGATTTGACAATTGATGCGACTAGCGATTTGACGCTTGATGTGACTTACGTGCCGCACTCGAATTCGAAATACGAATGCACTCGCAACCACTCTCGGGCTCGGGTTCGCTAATTCCAAATTAACGAATTTTTCGTCGCGTCGTAATTAAATGATTACGCCTAGCGAATTCACTATTCACGTCGCTAACGAATTAATTCTAAATTAATTCGTTTGCCCGAATTAAAATCCAATTTCAATTCCGCGTCGAAATCTAATTTCTTATAATATATCGAATATATTATTTTATCGATTAATTCCAAATTAATCGTTGTCTCTCTTTAATTAATATTTTATCCCAGATAAAATATCTCCGCAATTAATCCCAGATTAATTTTCTCTCTCTAGAAATTAATCTTCTCTCTCTACTAATTAATCTCAGATTAATCATAGTGCGAGTCATACATCATCGGTGAATCTTTGGGAAGCGACCCATGAGATCTCCGGATATGTTGGCAGCAAATACGGTCGTCGGACTATCCGAACACGTAAGTACCTCGTACTACGTTATACCGATTTACAAGACAAGGTTGGCTTCTAGCAAAGCGCCATGCCTACCCAATTCTCCAGAAATATTCTTACAGGAATATATAGATCTGTATCAAGCGTAGTATACCGTAGTATTGTGTATATCGGCCCAGTATCGGATAGTCACGTGCTAGGGCTGGGGCTGGATAAGTGTCTGCCCCGTCCGAAGTACATGTCGGATGTCTGGTAACTAGTCTCTATAATCAGATATTCATGACCTGGTCATAATATCATGATTGGATGCGCATCACTCAAGAGCACTAGTACCGTATCCTGCGTGACATCATCTCCACTATGACTGAAGTGATACTTCCGTCTTGACATCACACCCAATACACTACGACTCTCTGATAAACCCAGAAGTGGTGTACGCAGAACCGGTTAAAGCCCTGTACCACCAAGACCAAAGTCTACCGATTATCGTAAGTATTAGCGGTGCAAGTCTCAGGTTAAGACCAAATACACCTACCCTGATGACGGATTCCCATAGACACATAGTCATAATACCAATGGGATTCCGATGGGTCTATCCAGAGCGAAGCTGTTTCCTGTACCATCGGTGAAACACAACCTCCTATCGCACTTGCATAAGTATCCAATACTTAAATATATGAGAACTATGCCGTTGTGCTCTCACAACGCGCACAAGTGCAATACTAGCCTATTCCACATTATCGATGTCCTGTCTCGATAATACTACGACTAGGGATATTTAATGATTTATCCTACGTGGACTGATACTGTCTCATATCATTCTCCGTCCAGGAACAAATCATAGGGACCTCTCATCATTTATATATCTAAGGTGATCTAATCACAAATGATAAGAGTGCAATCTCCTTTGTCACATAGTTAATTTGTACAACAACACCATGATCTGTACAAATAGTGACGCTATGGGTCATATTATCCAACACCCTTCTCGGTCGAAATCATTAATGCCGACCCGACCACTAAGAGCACTTTATGATCGGTAACCGAGCACTTGGGTTTAGATGACCGGATAATTAAAAGATCGACAGCGGCATTCTCAGTTCAAAGGACCATTATGACCGACCTCATGAAGACCGAGCATATGGCGAGGCGTGCTCCGGAAGATGACACCCTATTCTTGCGGATAAGATGACAAGTTATCCTACTTTCATTGGGAAAACTGGTGAGTCAGAGTCCTAGTAGGATAAAGAAAGTAAATATAGTTTTGATTAGGAATCCTTATGGGAAATGGGAATAGTTTTGAATAGGAATCTTTATGGGAAAAGGAAAGTATTTCAAATAGGAAATTCTTGTAGGAGAAGGAATCTGATTTCTTCACTATTATAAATAGAAGGGTAGAGTGTTCATAAGAGGAACAAGTTGAGAGGAGGGAAAGGGGGCATCAGAATCACCAAGCTCTGACTTGTAAAACACAAAAAAGATCTGAGAATCGTGTTTGAAGTAATAAAAGTATCATCCTTTTTGTGCCCGTGGACGTAGGTCGGACCAAGATCCGCCGAACCACGTTAAATCTCTTTGTCGATTGGCATATTTATCTGTCTTTTGCTAAGTTTGCTTTTGGTCCCCCATAACCAAACAAATTCACTATTGAGGGAAAATTGTCTCGGGAGTAATATACCCGTATTGCCCTGAGACCAAAATCAGCCGTCAACAGTTGGCGCCGTCTATGGGGAACTCAACAAAAAGCAGCTCGCGTAGTAAGACGATGGCAGAAGATGGAAATCACTGATCGTCAGGGATTTCACCAGATAGTTCGGGAAATCCAGGATAAAGGTCTGTTGGCCGAGCCTAATTTGAGGAGGTTCCCGATTGAGGAGGGAAATAGTAGGGCATACTGTATTTACCATAACGTAAGGGGACATGCCACTAATGGGTGCAGAGACCTGCGGGAGCAGGTGGAAGACTTGGTGAAAGAAGGCTAAATCAGTGTGTACATAGACCATTCGGTTTTTGAGGTCGACCAAGTTGATAGCGGAAGTCATCCGGTCGGATGCGTGGAATGTTGATATGCAGAGATGATGTATTAAGAAGAGCCTTGCTTGTAGTGACCATTGTAGAGTTGCAAGAAATGCAACAGATCCCAAAAAGGTGAGTAAGACCTCTTCTGTCTTAGGTTGACATTTGATTATGCTTGTTTGTTATGGCCCACACAATGGTTTTGATGTTTCTTTCCGGCTCGGGTCTGCTCTTGTACCGCCGAGACCGATGTCTCTTTCCGGCTCGGGTCTGCTCTTGTACCACCGAGACCGATGTCTCTTTCCGGCTCGGGTCTGCTCTTGTACCGCCGAGATCGATGTTTCTTTCCGGCTCGGGTCTGTTCTTGTACCGCCGAGATTGATGTTTCTTCCGGCTCGGGTTTGCTCTTGTACCGCCGAGACCGATGTTTCTTTCGGCTCGGGGCTGGATTTCGTTCCGCCGAGGCCGCTTGGTTATTCGGCTCGGGGCTGGATTTCGTTCCGCCGAGGCCTTATGGTTTATTCAGCTCGGGGTCGGGTTACGTCCCACCGAGTCGGCTTCTTTGGACTGAGGATGTAATATTCCCCCACAGCCAAGTCTTTCTTTCAGCTCGGGGTCGGGTTACGTCCGACCGAGTCGGCTTCTTTGGACTGGGGACGTAACATTCCCCCAGGGCCAAGTATTCCTTACTACTCGGGGTCGGGGTACGTCCCACCGAGTCAGCCCTTCGGACTGGGGACGTAACATTCCCCCAGTCCAAGTGTCTTTCTCAGCTCGGGGTCGGGGTACGTCCCACCGAGTCAGCCCTTCGGACTGGGGACGTAACATTCCCCCAGTCCAAGTGTCTTTCTTAGCTCGGGGTCGGGGTACGTTCCACCGAGTC
This sequence comes from Zanthoxylum bungeanum, assembly GCA_019454045.1. NCBI lineage: Eukaryota > Viridiplantae > Streptophyta > Magnoliopsida > Sapindales > Rutaceae > Zanthoxylum > Zanthoxylum bungeanum. Next base: position 2,852 of record SKCR01036882.1, on the reverse strand, counting down.
AGCCCTTCGGACTGGGGATGTAACATTCCCCCAGGTCCAAGTGCCTTTCTCAGCTCGGGGTCAGGATACGTCCCACCGAGTCAGCCCTTCGGACTAGGGACGTAACATTACCCCAGGTCCAAGTGCCTCTCTTCATTTGGGGTTGGGTTGCGTCCCACCGAGTCAATCCTTCGGACTGGGGACGAAACATTCCTCCAGGTCCGAGAATCTCTCACAGCTCGAGACAAGATCACATGCCACCGAGCACATCATCGTTAGCTCAGAGGCAAAAGTTTCTCCTCACAATCGAGATTGGATTAGTCAGGGGTCAGGACCTCCAAATCTCTGTTACAGATATTACAGAGGAGGAGTCATTTTTAGTTTGGACAACAAGATGAACTTCATCTCCTGATGGAACGACCCAAGTAAGCAATTTGCTTTGAGGTGGAGAATCGTTCTGAATAGGGTCAGCATCTCCAATAACCGAGGATATGAAGATAGAAACAAAAGACTTAGTTGATGGCGAATGCAATTTCTCTGTGATTTCTGGAGCGAGCACCAGCAAGGCGATCAGCACACCATCTTTATATAGTTCCCGGCACCAACTTGCTTGCTCATTGGAACCGAGAACTAGGGGACATATGTTGATGGTGTTTTCAGGACCTATGTTATTTAAGGAGTACGGCAGGGGTAAAAAGGGTAGTTCCCTTCTCGGTCGAAATCATTAATGCCGACCCGACCACATGAGTGTTATAAATCCAACAGGTAGAGACCGAGCACTTGATGATAGGTGACCGACCACTTGAGATCGGATGACCGGGCATTATCAGATCGAAAGCAGCATTCTCAGTTCAAATGACTATCATGACCGACCTCATGAAGACCGACCAGATAGCGAGATATGCTCCAGAAGATGACACCCTATTCTTGTGGATAAGATGACAAGTTATCTTATTTTCATGGGGAAAACTGGTGAGACAGAGTCCTAGTAGGATAAAGAAAGTAAATGTAGTTTTGATTAGGAATCCTTATGGGAAAATGAAATTGTTTCAACTAGGAAATTCTTGTAGGAGAAGGAATCTGATTTCTACACTATTATAAATAGAAGGGAAGAGTGTGCATAAAAGGAGGACAAGTGGAGAGCATTGAGAGTTGAGAGAAGAGTCAAGATCAGTTCATTACGATCAGACTTGTAAACACAAGAGATATCGGAGAAGCATATCTCAGTAATAAAAAGTATCATCCGTTTTGTGCCCGTGGACGTAGGTCAGACCAAGATCCGCCGAATCACGTTAAATCTCTTTGTCGATTGGCGTATTATTTGTCTTTTGCTAAGTTTGCTTTTGGTCCCCCATAACCAAACAAATTCACTATTGAGGGAGGATTGTCTCGGGAGTAATATTCCCATATTGCCCTGAGACCAAAATCAGCCGTCAACATCTATTATGAGTTTTATTTTCTATTATTAAACTTGGATTTTATCATACATGCATTGTAACATTGATACGCAACAGATTTTCACGAGTATTTGTTTCTAAGAATAAATGTTAAAAAAGATATATTCATAAAAAAAATTGATAAATTAAATTTCAACATTAAATCAAACACACATAATACATCAATCCAACATAAATTTCTTAATTTAATCGAGTAAATACACAAGTATTTTAACCAAAAAACAAAACAAAAGATCCAAAAAATACCATCCAATAAATTATAGCAACCATGTTACTTATTTTATTCAATAACAAGAGTTAGAAATCTTCATCTCAACAAGATAATTCATAAAATTATGATTAAAATTAATATTTTTTTTGGACCTGTAAATTAATATTTTCTGTTGACGGCTGATTTTGGTCTCAGGGCAATATGAGAATATTACTCCCGAGACAATCCTCCCTCAATAATGAATTTGTTTGGTTATGGGGGACCAAAAGCAAACTTGGCAAAGACAGATAATACGCCAATCGATAAAGAGATTTAACGTGGTTCGGCGGATCTCGGTCCGACCTACGTCCACGGGCGCAAAAAGGATGATACTTTTATTACTCAAACACGCTTCTCAGCTCTGCTTCTTGTTTTTACAAGTCTGATGGAAATGATTCTGATCCCCTTTACACACACTCTACCCTCCTATTTATAATAACAGAGAAATCAGATTCCTTCTAGTATAAGGATTCCCAGTTGAAACAATCTCTTTTTCCTATGAGGATTCCTAATCCGAAACCGACTTCACTTTATTTATCCTATCAGGACACTGACTTATCAGTTTCCGTGTGAAAGTAGGATAATTTTATCCCTTTTCCCCGTAGAAATAGGATGTCTTATCTTCTGGGCATGCTTGACCATCTGGTCGGTCTAGACATGGTCGGCCATCATGGGCTTCTGAGCTGAGAATGCTGTCACCCGGTCTCAAGTGGTCGGTCGCCTATCGTCATGGGCTTCAGCAGGAAGAACCTCAGGCCGGATCTCTTCTGTGGCAGGGGCATCAGGTCGGTCTTCTTGAGGAGTTGGGAGGACCGGGGCAATCGAAATTGGGTCGGGATCCATCACCTCCTCGGGGGAAGGGGGCAGCCACTTCTGAAACTCCTCCTCAGACATTTCCCATTTGCAAAAACGAATGGATGCATGGATTGGCCCCATGTCTAGGTCGGGCAGCACCGTTGGTATAATCTCAGCACAGTTACCGACCCCTTCAAGACGGATTGCATCCCTCTCGGCCTACAACTCAGCCTCTTTCCTCTTAAGCTCGTCACGAAGCCTCGCCAATTTTTCATCATTGGCCCACACTTTAGATTGTTCACTGCACACCTCCACCTGCAAGACCCTAATCTCGGCCCGAGCAGCTTTCAAATCCTCTTTAGCAGCGTCGG